>ONZH01028636.1:0-87866 GCA_900303285.1 Rhinella marina
TCGCTCATGATAACAGATGCTGGTTCAGGGTCCACATCAGCAGGAGATGGCGAAAACTCAAGGGTTTGGGCATCACTACAAACAAATTCCTCTCCTAGCTCCTGGGATTCTTCCGGCACAATCTGAAAAAGGACCCGAAAGAGCTCCTGGGAGGGGTCAAGGGTGGGATGACTCTGTTGGCCAGGTGTGGAGGAAGGAGGGTCAGAGTGAGACTGTGTGGATGACTGGCTGGTGGACAACTGTGTGGAAGCGCTATCGGCTATCCATTGCACCACCTGTTCAACCTGCTCAGGCCTCAACAGCGGTGTAACCCGCCCCCTGCTTAACTGTCCCATAAAGGCAGGGATTCTGGATGAGCGGGGATCCTGGCTGACCCTCACTAGCACGCATTGTATCCCACTGGCTTCAACAAGGCCCCCAACAGCATTTCCGCGCCCCCGTCCTCGTCCACGTCCGATTCCGCTAGCCCCCCGCCGCATTTTTTTTTTTTTTACAATACTTTGCCTTCACAGCCGTGAAATTAGTTTGCAAGAGAACGCACAGTACAGTTGCCAGTTAAGGCCTATATATTGTATTTTTCAAGGTACACAGCCGTGTAGTAACTGAACAGACGGTGGGTATGAACACCAGTTATGAGAAATTACTTTGCAAGAGAACGCACAGTACAGTTGCCAGTTAAGGCCTATATATTGTATTTTTCAAGGTACAACAGCCGTGTAGTAACTGAACAGACGGTGGTATAAACACCAGTTATGAGAAATTACTTTGCAAGAGAACGCACAGTACAGTTGCCAGTTAAGGCCTATAGATTGTATTTTTCAAGGTACACAGCCGTGTAGTAACTGAACAGACGGTGGGTATGAACACCAGTTATGAGAAATTACTTTGCAAGAGAACGCACAGTACAGTTGCCAGTTAAGGCCTATATATTGTATTTTTCAAGGTACACAGCCGTGTAGTAACTGAACAGACGGTGGGTATGAACACCAGTTATGAGAAATTACTTTGCAAGAGAACGCACAGTACAGTTGCCAGTTAAGGCCTATATATTGTATTTTCAAGGTACACAGCCGTGTAGTAACTGAACAGACGGTGGGTATGAACACCAGTTATGAGAAATTACTTTGCAAGAGAACGCACAGTACAGTTGCCAGTTAAGGCCTATAGATTGTATTTTTCAAGGTACACAGCCGTGTAGTAACTGAACAGACGGTGGGTATGAACACCAGTTATGAGAAATTACTTTGCAAGAGAACGCACAGTACAGTTGCCAGTTAAGGCCTATAATTGTATTTTTCAAGGTACACAGCCGTGTAGTAACTGAACAGACGGTGGGTATGAACACCAGTTATGAGAAATTTACTTTGCAAGAGAACGCACAGTACAGTTGCCAGTTAAGGCCTATAGATTGTATTTTTCAAGGTACACAGCCGTGTAGTAACTGAACAGACGGTGGGTATGAACACCAGTTATGAGAAATTACTTTGCAAGAGAACGCACAGTACAGTTGCCAGTTAAGGCCTATATATTGTATTTTTCAAGGTACACAGCCGTGTAGTAACTGAACAGACGGTGGGTATGAACACCAGTTATGAGAAATTACTTTGCAAGAGAACGCACAGTACAGTTGCCAGTTAAGGCCTATATATTGTATTTTTCAAGGTACACAGCCGTGTAGTAACTGAACAGACGGTGGGTATGAACACCAGTTATGAGAAATTACTTTGCAAGAGAACGCACAGTACAGTTGCCAGTTAAGGCCTATAGATTGTATTTTCAAGGTACACAGCCGTGTAGTAACTGAACAGACGGTGGGTATGAACACCAGTTATGAGAAATTACTTTGCAAGAGAACGCACAGTACAGTTGCCAGTTAAGGCCTATAGATTGTATTTTTCAAGGTACACAGCCGTGTAGTAACTGAACAGACGGTGGGTATGAACACCAGTTATGAGAAATTACTTTGCAAGAGAACGCACAGTACAGTTGCCAGTTAAGGCCTATATATTGTATTTTTCAAGGTACACAGCCGTGTAGTAACTGAACAGACGGTGGGTATGAACACCAGTTATGAGAAATTACTTTGCAAGAGAACGCACAGTACAGTTGCCAGTTAAGGCCTATATATTGTATTTTTCAAGGTACACAGCCGTGTAGTAACTGAACAGACGGTGGGTATGAACACCAGTTATGAGAAATTACTTTGCAAGAGAACGCACAGTACTGTTGCCAGTTAAGGCCTATATATTGTATTTTTCAAGGTACACAGCCGTGTAGTAACTGAACAGACGGTGGGTATAAACACCAGTTATGAGAAATTACTTTGCAAGAGAACGCACAGTACAGTTGCCAGTTAAGGCCTATAGATTGTATTTTTCAAGGTACACAGCCGTGTAGTAACTGAACAGACGGTGGGTATGAACACCAGTTATGAGAAATTACTTTGCAAGAGAACGCACAGTACTGTTGCCAGTTAAGGCCTATATATTGTATTTTTCAAGGTACACAGCCGTGTAGTAACTGAACAGACGGTGGGTATGAACACCAGTTATGAGAAATTACTTTGCAAGAGAACGCACAGTACTGTTGCCAGTTAAGGCCTATATATTGTATTTTTCAAGGTACACAGCCGTGTACTAAGTGATCAGACAGTGTGTATGAACACCAGTTATGAGAAATTACTTTGCAAGAGAACGCACAGTACAGTTGCCAGTTATAAAACCTATATATTGTATTTTTCAAGGTACACAGCAGTAGTGCCAAATATAGTTTGGTATGTAGCAGAGCACCTAATACACCACTAATGCCTCTCTCTGTCCCTACTCCAGCAGCTATCCCTGAATACAGCAGCCGTTCTCTGTAAAGTCTATATTGTAGTAAGCTATCACTGAAGTCCACTGTAGTAGCCCTGATAAGGGCTTTTAATCACGCTCCTGCCTGTCCAACAGCTAAAACCTGTCTCTCCCTTCTCCAGCCTCTGTCCCTGACTAAGTTCACGCAGCATATGCGTACGAGCAGGAAGAGCTGAGTTTTTAATATTCGAGGTCACATGGTTTTTCCAGCCAATGCATGTAGACGCCGTTTTCGCGCTGCCAGCGTGCTCAGCGTGCCTGTCATACCCCCCCTGCATGGTGATTGGTGGAAAAAGAGCGCCAGGGAAGGTGGGAGGGGAAACGAATTCTAAGTGCGCCATCGCCGTTATACTCGATTGAAATCGAGTATGCAGAATAGCGTAGTATTCGATCGAGTACCGGCTCGATCGAACACTACTCGCTCATCTCTATTAATTATGTATTTTGATTAGGGATGAGCGAACCGAACCATAACGAACCAGATTCGTTACGAACTTTCCCAAAAGTTCGGTTCGTCACCGAACCGAATTTTGAGAAAGTTCGTAACAAATCTGGTTAAAATAACGGCGACGCAAAATATACGCATATTTGAGAATGTTCACTAATGTGTACACGCATTTTATGAATTCATACGCATTAGCGTACGCATTAGTGTACATTATTAAGTAGCGTACCTTTGACAACGCTAGACTGTATGTTTGTTACTTGAGTAGGAATGTTCGTAGACGCAGTGTATGAGTACGCTAATGCGTACATATTCAGTTAAGTAGCGTACCTTTGACAACGCTAGACTGTATGTTCGTTACTTGAGTAGGAATGTTCGTAGACGCAGTGTATGAGTACGCTAATGCGTACATATTCAATTAAGTAGCGTACCTTTGACAACGCCAGACTGTATGTTCGTTACTTGAGTAGGAATGTTCGTAGAAGCAGTGTATGCGTACGCTAATGCGTACATATTCATTCAGTTAAGTAGCGTACCTTTGACAACGCTAGACTGTATGTTCGTTATTTGTGCGGGAATGTTCGCATTAGCGTACGCATTAGTGTAAATTCTCAAATATGCGTATATTTTGCGTCGCCGTTGTTGAAGTCACTTGGATTTTTTCCACTTTTTTCATTGTAATAGCAACTGCAAGTAAACGAAACTATACCCTATAAGACTCCCATTATTATAGCAGCAATTATTCAGCCGTTATAGCAAGGTTCGTTTTAGGTTCGGTTCGTACAAATCCAAACTTTCACGAAAGTTCGCCGAAGCGAAGCGAACCGAACTTTTCAAAAGTTCGCTCATCCCTAATTTTGATCATGTTTGCTGTTTGGATTTGAAGCTTTGTAAGATGTTTTTATGGATTAATTATGTAATGAATTCAGCACTAAGCACTTTATTGATGACACTATTAATACTATGGTTGTAACACATGTGAACACAGCTTGAAAAAGATTGCAGTGAGCAATTGAAACGTTGCTGGATGGGTGAATAAACCACTTGTTATTATATGGAATTTGGAGTGCTGCCTTCATTTATCTATATATATATATATATATTTATATATATAGATATATATATATATATGAAACATAAAAATATATATAGAGGATGTAGAGGGTAAAAAATAAACAAGCCAAAAAAAAAACTAGTCCTTCCATTCTCCCCAAACCTTGATTAATTTTTCGCCAATATTCCTTTTGGTATATAGGATATTTTTGTATCTCTTCACTTCATTAATCAAATATAACCACTCTTTGAACCTTTGGATCCCCCGGGAAAACCAAGATCGCGAAATAATAAGTCTGTCCAAAAACATTATTTTAATCAAGAGAATCTTTCTATAATTTATAACAATTTAGATTGGACAAGTCACCTAATATCCAACATTCTACTGAGGACGGAATCAAAACCCTCAATTTTTGAGCAATACAATTATGGATTGATGTCCAGTAGTCTTGCAGCTCTGAGCAAGCTCAACACATACAGTATGTAAAAAATCGGCCTCAGGTGCTTCACAATGTGGGCAATTAGAGGACTCCACTAACCTTTAACTGTTTTGCCAGAGCGGAGCTCCAGCAGTGGGAGGTAGCTAACTGGAGGGGGGAGGACTGCTTTAGATGCTGCTACCTCCTGAATGGTAGCAGCTAGAAACATGCAACTGATCTTGTTTTAAAGCAGACATTCAAAGCTTTCACCTTATACCAAAATGACAGCAATATTTTTAGGACATAGAAAGATATCACTGATAGAAATTGGGATGCTGTGAATGAAGCTGAAAATAAAAGTAAAAACAGGTTTCACTCGCGATTATTCCCGACTTGATTTCTAACAGTGATCTCTCCTCTGTTTCTTTGACTTTAGCTATCAGTCTTTTATTAAAGCCTAGACTGTCAGCTTTCAGATAAGACCAATTGCATATTTCTAGCTGCTACCATTGAGGAGATATCACCATCTAAAGCAGCCCTTCCCCCTCCAGTTAGCTACTTTTCACACCGTCCTAGCTGGTCTCGGGCAGAACAGTTAGGTGGTTAAACCCGTTTATTCAACCAAATCAGTGTAATATAAACCCTGTGTAGAATATTAAATTGTACTAATATGTGATTAAAGTTATGCAACACTAATCTTAAATTCTCAAATATATTTCCCCAATCCTCAAACCCAACTGTTGGACAGTCAATTCCCTTGGCCCTTTGGCCAGGTGAAACAATGCCTTAATAAATAATTTATATAAATGAGATATCTTAACATTTTGACCTAAATTCCCTATCAAATCATTCAAAGGTTAGGTAGATTCTATCTCCAACCACGATCTCTCTTATACAGGAGAAAGTGCTGACCGTAACTCAAAGTACCTAAACCAACCTAACTTACCTAAATTCATCATCTGTGTTAAACTGGAGAAAGGGAGTACCTCTCCACTTGTGAAACATTGTAAAACAATTCAGCAGTAAGGGCCCATCAATAAACTTAATAATACCAGAGTTAGGGTCTGCTGACATTAGCAGCATATTGTTAATGTAAGCAGGTTTAAGAGGGTTAATTCTGGTCACATAAACCCAACCCTTAAAGCAGGCATGGGATTCAGCCAGTTCTCTCAGGTTCTACAGAACCGGTTGTTAAAATTACAGAACAGGCTGGCAGCTGGAGATGAACCCTTCCATTCCATAGTTTAGCTCCTTAGGATTTTTAAAAGTTGGGTGGTATGTGTGTCTAGTGCATATGTGGTGTATTTATGTGTGTGTACCATGTATATGGTGTATTTGTGTGTATGTGTGTTGCATATATGACACGTATATGTAAACATGTGTCATGACGCCGCATGTCCGCCGTTGAGTAGGGAACCCGTTGTTAAAAATTTGAATCCCACCCCTGCCTTAAAGCCATGAAGACAGAAGACTGTGAGCACAACTGGTGCAGCTGCCATTTTATGTGGAAAGGAGTTGCTCAGTGTAGCAGTTAGTAGTACACTGAGCAACTCTTTCCAGTTTCCACACAAAATGGCGGCTGCACCAGTTGTGCTCACAGTCTTCTGTCTTCATGGCTTTAAGGGTTGGGTTTATGTAATTAACCCTCTTAAACCTGCTGACATTAGTGTTAATTCTGGTCACATAAACCCTACCCAACCCTTTTAAGACATTAAGACAGAAGACTGTGGGCACAAGGTGCAGCCACTATTTTGTATGGAATGTACAAGCAGACTCCACTCCACCATAAATTGACTATACTCTGCCTGAGCTGACAGCCTCACTCACAACTCACATGTGCAGTAAAGGCCAGGTTGATACTGTAGTACCCTTTGACAATTTGCCAGCAGCCAGCCAGCCAGCCAGAACCAGTGCCACTGCTGCTGCTGCGCTCACTGCCACACATATGTGTTTCCTGGCCGGCCTGAGAGTCTAAAATGGCCTCCAGGTCCACCTACAGTGAGTGTCGACGCAGGAAAAAGCTGATATTTCATTGGTGGTTAGTGGAACGTTACTGGGGATCCTCTTCCCCCCTCTGCCTCCTCCCTCTTGCTTGTGCTCCACTCGGCACTGCCAGGAGGCTGCCCCAGTGCTGTCCAGCCCCAGGCCCACATAATTCAGCTCACCAACCGTTACACCCAACCAGCATCCGCCCCCCCCCCCGGTCCACCCGTCCCCGCTCGTCGCACTTGATGCTTGCCTCCTCCTGGAGTGAAGTACTGGCTGCGCCTCCTCTGCCTCGGCTCGCTCCTTCATCCTGCTGCTGCCAGTCCGGCCCCTACAGGTAACTGGGATCCTTGCAAGCTGACGGCGCGACGGCCCGCCCTCTCTGAGACGCAGCGCTGCTGGAACTTCGGTATCTGCACTGCCCGCACACATGTGCAGTACAGACTTCGGGTTTTCAGCAGAAAAATTTACGTACGTAAATTTTTTGTGGACTGTCCGTAAATTTACAGACGGTTGGCAACCCTGACCCTCAAAATCTGCAAAACCCGACTCCTGACAGAATCGTAACAAAGGGGAGCCCTGATTATAGAGTGGGTAACTCCTCCCGTACAAATACTGTCTATCTTGGGATTAATTACACAATTAAAGTCCCCATTAACTAATGTTAAACAGCCTGGTTGTTGCTCCATAAAGGTTAGTAAACAATTAAGTACATAAAAAGAAAAAGGTGGAGGAACATATACAAAAGCTAAAATACATGATCTTCCAAAAAGTTTACCATAAAGGAAGACAAAATCGTCCTTGCTTATCAATAGAGGACGTCTCACAGACAAAGTCAATCTTTTTATGTATAAACACCGTCACTCCCCTAGAGTAACTAGTATAAGTTGAGTGAAATGTCTGTGAGTCCCATCCTCCAAGTTAACATAAACCAGCATAAAGATCAGGCATATCAAGTTAGCTGGATACAAAACAGAGTACTTAATATGTTTAGCCCAAAGGCGCTTTTTAACTGAAAAGAAACTACGTCTCTTTTCTTGGACCACTTTTGAAAAATCTGGAAAAAAAGACAATTTACTGCCATTATATACAATAGGGGGGCATTCTCTGGCCCTCTTTAAGATTGTATCTCTGTCCTGTGAAGTAAGTATCTTTGCCATAAGTACCCGTGGCTGATTTCCAGGAGTTGGTTTACCCCCAGGGACCCGGTGCGCCCTCTCAACCAGAAATAACTAAGAAAAGGGCTCCTTTCCGTTCTCAAGGATCAGAGTTTGAATCATTCCAACCGGATTTTTTTCTTCTGCACCCTCGAGTAGCCCCAGGATTCTCACATTACATCGCCTTGACCTGTGTTCCAAGTCCACAATTTTTTTTTGTAACATATTATAATCAGACCTAAGGGTAGCAATTTCCGATTTTAATACTTTAGCTTCACACTCTAAGGAGCCCACAGACTTCTCTATAAGAGTAACTCTGTCCCGTATCTGTAATACGTCATTCCTTATCACGGAAACATCGGACTGGACCGCCCCAAGCTGAGTTGCTATATCTTGTATTACCATTCCATTATTTTTAACAGAGGAAAGAATCTCTTCTAGTGGGGAGGTTGGTAAAGGGTTGAATAGCTGAAGTATTAACTTCCTCCACACTCCCAGCACCGCCACTTTGTAGATGTTATCTCCTCCTGCATTTTTTTTAGATTAGTATCCTGTTTCACCTTTTGTCCTGATCTTGTATTTATATTTGGCGGTTTCAGAAATTGGTATATTTTTGCAGACTCCATACTTTTATGACTTATTTTGGGCAGTGAAATTTCCCATTTTTCTTCTGCTGGTCTCTTCTATCTTTTTTCCCCCCTCTCTTCTTTTTCCTTCCCCTTTTCTTTTTTCCCTCCTTTCCTCCTTATCTTCACACTTTCTTATTAGAATTCAAAACGTTTCAGACATTATAGAAACCAACAAAGTCTTTTCTTTTTTATTTATTTTTTCTTTTGTTTTCTTTTTCCTTGCTCTTCTTTTCCACTTATTTTCTTCCCCTTCTCCTTATCATCTGTCGTTCTGGTGTTCTTTAATTTCTTTGATTTTTTTTTAGTTTTTGTTTTCTTATCCTGCTTTCCCTCTTTTTTCTTTCTCACTCTTTGTCTCTCCCTTTATCTCTCCACTTCAAATTCAACAAAACAAAGGAAAAAAGGGCAAAGAAAAAAAAACTCAATAAGGGTTGATCTCACCAGAATCCCACAGGACCAGGAGACGCAACCGAGATGTGTCCAGAAATGCGAGGGAACAGTCCATCCAGGAGGAAGGAAGCCACAGGGGAGGAAAGGACCAGCAGAGGACAAAGAAGACGGGTAAGCAAAAATGACCGGACGGCAGCACAGACACTAGGACCGGCACTGCAGGAAGAAACCAGATCCAGCTGGCAGGAGGCTGAGAAGTGGCAGCAGGCAAGAGCGGAGCAGCAGCGGAACAAAGTCACGGCAAATCATCACTACCTCAGCGTCCCACGTGACAATGACACTGCAGGAAGAAACCAGACACGGCTGGTAAGGGGCAACGTTCCAGCCGGAACAGCAGGAGATAAGAAGTGGCAAGCAACAGCGGAGCAGCAACGGAGTGGAGGCCCAGCAAACTCTCGCCACCACCTTGGCGTCCCACGTGACCAGGCCAGGCCGTATAAAGGAGAGCGGCGTCCAAGACCAGCGAGAACAGGCGGCAGGTAGGGGGGAGGAGGACGGCGAGACGCAGCATCCTCATGTCTTTACATCACTTTGAAGGAGTTTCTGATGTTTTAGCATTGTACAACATCTGTACTGGTAGTACAGTGTCATAGAACCAACAAAAAAAAAAATAGGCCGCCCAAATCCAAAACGTGCTCCAGTCATTTGAAGTTATGCGGTGGGCCTATCTAGTAGGTAAATTAAACAAATAGCTTTCATTTTCAAAGTACATACATATGGTAATGGTTATAGAAATGTCTGGTGAGGAAATATTTTTGGAACAGATAAAAAATTGATCAGAAAGGAAAAATATACATTTTATCATAATTTATACAATTCTCCCTTAAATATTAAAAAATATATCTGTCACCTAATGACACAAAAGAAAGGTCTAAGGATTGCTTCACACTGCAGGCATAGTTTAGGTAAGCCGTTCTCTGGTAATTAAGTGGTTAACAGATCAAGACTGACAAATCCAACAGTGCCCAGTTGCTGTCCAAATTAACAACATCAGGGGTGGTAAATACAGCTTATGGCGACCTGCAGCATCCAACCAAGAAAGGTTTTAATTACTGGTCTGCCATACTGAAAAAGGCCTTGCTGTTCACACTATTGCTGTCCGGGGTGGATCTCAGAGGTAATTGTCTTTCTAAGAATCCCTGCAGTAAACCAACAACTAGCAGTGCTGATGACAATAACCTGCAGAACGTTGAGGAAAGGGGGTCCGAGTGTCAAAGCTCCTCCCTCAGACACGGTAATTGATTGTCCTGAAGTCGTAGCTCCCACGGCAAAAAGGCTCTGAAATCTGCATTTAGGATTGTGATTACACCTGCAAACTTCTTGTTAGTCTGACATACACTTATTTTTATATGATTTTTCAGAAGCCTACGGCCTCATTCACACATCCGTGAAATTCGTCCGCATCCGATCCGCAATTTGCGGACCGTTTATGCGGATAGGATGCGGATCCATTCATTTCAATGGGTCCTGGAAAAATGCGGACAGTACACCATGTGCTGTCCGCATCCATGTGTCCGTTCTGACTGTCCGCATAAAGAGATCCTCCTGTCCTACTTCTATCCTGATTTTGCGGTCCGTTGCCCAATGCAAGTTAATGGATCCGCAAAAATGCGGATGACATGCGGAAAGGCATCCGTTTTTTGCGGATTCCGTTCCAGGAGGGGTGAAAAAAAAAGATGTTAAAAAACGGATGACATATGCATACATCCTTTCTGTTTTTTACGGAAAAACGGAACGGATGTCCTGGAAAAACTGAGTTTTTTGTGGAACAACGGATCCGCAAAAAACTGACCGTTTTCCAGGATGTGCAAAAATACGGACGTGTGAATGGGGCCTAATGGTACCAAAGTTGGTTAAAGCATTAGTCTTAATAGGTTACATTTTGATGATATGCTAATTACATAGAAGAACAGAACTTGCTTTTAAAACTATGGTGTAACATGGTATAATAATGGTCACATATATGTATATATATTTTCTTTTATCTTTTCATGGTACAACACTGAAGATATGACACTTTGATGTAAATGTAAAATAATCAATGTACAGCTTGTATAACAGTGTAAATTTAGTGTGCCCTCAAAGTAACTCAACACATAACCATTAACCCTTTCAGTACCGAGCCACTTTTCACCTTAAATCCCAGGCCAATTTTTGCAAATCTGACATGTGTCACTTTATGTGGTGATAACTTTAGAACGCTTTTACTTATCCAAGCCATTCTGAGATTGTTTTCTTGTGACACATTGTACTTCATGACAGTCATAAATTTGAGTCAATATGTTTCACCTTTATTTATGTAAAAATCGCAAATTTAACAAAAAATTTGAAAAATATAAAAGTTTCTAAATTTCAATTTCTCTGCTTTTAAAACAGAAAGTGATACCTCATAAAATATTTATAACTTAACATTCCCCATATGTCTACTTTATGCTGGCATCATTTTGTAAATGTCATTTTATTTTTTTAGGAAGTTGGAGAGCTTAGAAGTTTAGAAGCAATTTTTCAAATTTTCAACAAAATTTACCAAACCATTTTTTTGAGCACCAATTCAGTTATAAAGTGATTTTGTGAGGCTTACCTAATGGAAACCACTATTAAATGGCCCAATTTTAGAAACTACACCCCTCAGATTATAAAAAACTGATGTTATAAACTTTATTAATCTTTCAGGTGTTCCACAAGAATTAAAGGAAAATGGAGGTAAAATTTCAAAATTTCAATTTTTTGGTAGATTATTCACGTTAATAATTTTTTTCTTGCAACACAGCAAGGGTTAACAGGAAACTAAACCTCAATATACATTACTCTGATTCTGCAGTTTACAGAAATACCCCATATGTGATGGTAAATGTCTCTATGGGTTTGTGGCAGTGGTCAGAAGGAAAGGAACGCCATACGGATTTTGGAGGCAGATTTTGCTAGAATGGTTTTTAGGCACCGTTTTGTAATTGAGAGACCCTGACGTACCCCTACAGTGGAAACCCTCAAAAAGTGACCCCATTTTGGAAACTACACCCTTCAAAGAATATATTAAGGGGGTACTGGCCACTTTGACCCTCTAAGCGTTTTACGGTATTTGGAAACACTTGGCTGTGAAAATGAAAAGTTTCATTTCTTCCAATAAAATGTTGCTTTAGCCCCAAATTTTTCATTTTCACAAGGGGTAACAGAAGAAAAGCACCCCATAATTTGTTCCCTATTTTCTCCTGAATATGACAACATCCCATATGTGGTGGTAAACTGCTGTGGGGGCACATGGCAGAACAGAAGGAGCGCCATATGGATTTTGCAGAACAGATTTTGATGGATTGGTTTGCGGGAGCCATTGATTTTTATTTTTTTGAGTTATTGTCTTATGTGGGGTCTCCTTTTTTGAGGGATGAGATGATGGTTTCATTGGTACCATTTTGGGGTAAATACGCTTTTTTGATCGCTTGGTATTACACTTTTTGTGAGTCAAGGTGAAAAAAATAGCTGTTTTGGCATAGTTTTTTTAAAAAAATTTTGCAGCATTCACCCGAAGGCGCAAATCATGTGAAATTTTTATAGAGCAGGTTGTTACGGACACGGCGATACCCAATATGTCTACCATTTTTATTTTTGTTAAGTTTTACACATTAGATGCATTTTTGAACAGAATAAAATCTTTTTTTGTGTTGCCATTTTCAGAGAGCCATATTTTTTTTATTTTTTGGGCGATTATCTTAGGTAGGATCTAATTTTTTGCGGGACAAGATGATTACCATTTTGGGGTAAATATGCCTTTTTGGTCGCCTGCTATTACACTTTTTGTGAGGCAAGAGGGGAAAAAATGGCTGTTTTGGCATGTTTTTAAAAAAATTTTTTTACAGCATTCACCTGGGAGGCCATCTCATGTAATATTTTTATAGAGCAGGTTGTTACGGACACGGCGATACCCAATATGTCTAACACTTTTATTTTTGGAAAGTTTTACACATTAGATGCATTTTTGAACAGAATAAAATCTTTTTTTGTGTTGCCATTTTCTGAGAGCCATAATATTTTTATTTTTCAGGCGATTGTCTGAGGTAGGGTATCATTTTTGCGGGACAAGACGACGGTTTGATTGGTACCATTTTGGGGTAAATACGCCTTTTTGATCGCCTGCTATTACACTTGGCTGTTTTGGCATAGTTTTTGAAAAGATTTTTTTACAGCATTCACCTAGGAGGCCTTCTCATGTGATATTTTTATAGACCAGGTTGTTTCGGACGCAGCGATACCCAGTATGTTTAACATTTTTATTTTTGTTAAGTTTTACACATTATTGGAAAAAGATTTTTTTACACTTTTTTAAAGGGAGTCTTTCACCTAATCTGAGTGTTATAGACTGCTCAGATTAGGCTGTAGACTACTTTCCATATATCTCAACCCTACCTTTATTATACTTGTCCCTCGCTTGTATGGACGAAAAATACTTTTATTACTTATGCAAATTAGTTTCTTCAAGTGCCCGAAAGCGCCGTTGTTTCAGCTGGAGCCCAGGCCCCCGGGCGATTTGCATTCAAACCCCTCCTATTACATCTCCTGCCCGCCTTCCTTTATTACAATTACCTCCTCCTCATGGTTACAAATACATCGCGTGCGCCGCTCATCCAGCGCCCTGATGCCTGCGCACTGCTCTGCTCACTTTGGGCAGAGGCACAGGGCCCTCTAGTGCGCAGCCGGACCCCTGCTGTATGCACTGGCATCAGTGAAAACACAGATGGTTGCGCATCAACCCTAGATGACCATGGCACGTGCGATGTGTGGAGAGGGAAGGAGAGGCCATCGAGTCCCTGCGCTGCTGTGAAGGGGACGCGATGGCAGGGAAGGCAGCCTGATGCTTTCCTTAGGCATCGTGGCTGCCATCCGTGACAGCCTATGAGATCCAATCCCCTGGATCTCACAGGCAGGAAGCTGTAAGTGTATTACACTGTCTAATACACTTACAGACAAAGCATTACAATACAGATGTATTGTAATGCATTGTAAAGGGAATCAGACCCCCAAAGGTTGAAGTCCCAGAGTGGGACAAAAAGTAAAGAAAAAAAGAAGTTAAAAAAAATAAAGTTTAAAAAAAAAATTAAGTTTCAAGTTAAAAAAGTGTTTTTTTCCCAAAATAAAGTGAAAAAAATTGTAAAAAAATAGAGAGAAAAGGAAAGTAGACATATGAGGTATCATCGTGTCCATATCGACCGGCTCTATAAAAATATCACATGATCCACCCCGTCAGGTGAATGCCGTAAAAAAACAGCACCAAAAAGCCATTTTCTGGACACCTTGCCTCACAAAAAGTAGAATACCAAGCGATCAAAAAGTCTTATGTAACCCAAAATGGTACCAATCAAACCATCATCTCATCCCACAAAAAATTAGATCCTACCTAAGACAATCGTCCAAAAAATAAAAAATATGGCTCTCAGAAAATGGCAACACAAAAACAAGATTTTATTCTGTTCAAAAAGGCTTTCACTGTGTAAAACTTAACAAAAATAAAAAATAACAGACATATTGGGTATCGCCATGTCTGTAACAACCTGCTCTATAAAAATATCACATGAAATGGCCCCTCAGGTGAATGCTGTAAAAAAAATTTTTTTTTAAACTATGCCAAAACAGCCATTTTTTGTCACCTTGCCTCACAAAAAGTGTAATACCAAGTGATCAAAACCCTAAAATTGTACCACTAAAACCATCATCTCATTCCGCAAAAATGAGACCCTACCTAAGACAATCGCCCAAAAAATTAAAAAAAATGTCAACACAAAAACAAGATTTTATTCTGTTCAAAAAGGCTTTCACTGTGTAAAACTTACCAAAATAAAAAATAGTAACATTGGTTACCGCCGCATCTGTAACATCCTGTTCTTTAAAAATATCACTTTATATGCTCCCTCAGGTAAATGCTGTAAAAAACTTTTTTAAAAAACAAAAACTATGCCGAAACACCTTGCCTCACAAAAAGTGATATACCAAGCGATCAAAAAGTCTCATATACCCCAAAATGGTACCAATGAAAACATCACCTCATCCCAAAAAAAGGAGCCCCCACACAATCACTCAAAAAATAAAAAACCAATGGCACCGGTAAACCAATTCATCAAAATCTGCGCTGCAAAAGTCTTATGGCGCTCCTTCTGTTCTGAATCCTGCCATGTGCCACTAAAGCAGTTTACCACCACATATGGGGTGTTGACATATTCAGGAGAAAATAGGTAACACATTATGGGGTGCTTTTTCTCCTGTTAGCCCTTGTGAAAATGAAAAATTTGGGTCTAAAGTAACATTTTATTGGAAGAAATTAAACTTTTCATTTTCACAGTCAAGTGTTTCCAAATTCCGTAAAACGTTTAGGGGGTCAAAGTACTCAGTACCTCCCTTAATATATTCTTTAAGGGTTTTAGTTTCCAAAATGGGGTCAGGTTTTGAGGGTTTCCACTGTAGGGGTATGTCAGGGTCTCTCAATTACAAAATGGTCCCCAAAAACCATTCTAGCAAAATCTGCCTCCAAAATCCATATGGTGCTCCTTTCCTTCTGACCACTGGCACATGCCCATAGTGCAGTTTACCGCCACAAATGGGGCATTTCTGTAAACTGCAGAATCAGAGTAATGCATATTTAGGTTTATTTTGCTGTTAACTTTTGCTGTGTTGTAATAAGAAAATTATTAACATAAAAAATCTACCAAAAAAGTGAAATTTTAAAATTTCACCTCCATTTTCCTTTAATTCTTGTGGAACACCTAAAGGATTAACAAAGTTTGTAACATCAGATTTAAATAATTTGAGGGGTGTATTTTCTAAAATGTGGTAATTTATGGGTGGTTTCCATTACGTAAGCCCCTCAAAATCACTTTATAACTGAATTGGTGCTTAAAAAATGGTTTTGAAAATTTTGGTGAAAAATTGCTTCTAAAATTCGAAGCCTTCTAATGTCCTAAAAAAATGTAATGACATCAGCCTATGTGCAGTTCCACGGTCTTGGCTTTTTGCTAGAGTGTGTAAGCACGACCACCACTGATGGATTGCAGAGTGGTTGTAACCATGGAAACAAGCAGTGTATAATGTGATGGAAAAATTAATCCAGACAGCAAAGGAGGCAATATGGATAATAAAAATACATTAGCAAGCTCCTTGTATAACCTTTCTTCACATGATAAATGCTATTTGCTGTAGTGAGATAACCCCTTTAATGGCATCCTAAAATGCAATGTAACCTGCAGGCAGAATGTTATAGAGCACAGCAGATTGATATATAGTTTATGGGAAAAATTTAATAGAATTGTCTTACTTCATCAAACAGCATTTTTCATGTATCTAAAGGCACTTACTAATGTATTGTAATTGTCCATATTGCTTCTTTTGCTGGCTTGAGTCATTTTCCCATCACATAATACACTGCCCGTTTCCATGGTTATGACCACCCTGCAGTCCAGAAGGGTGACCGTACTTGCACACCATAGAAAAAGCTCCAGCCTCTCTGGTGGCCAGAACCATGAGAGTGTGCATAAGGGCTCAGGCACACGACCATATGTATTTTGTGGTCCGCAAAAAATGGATCCGAAAAAAATATGGATGACATAGTTACATGGTTGTTAAAGTTGGAAAAAGACACAAGTCCATCAAGTCCAACCTGTAATCCTGCTATATCGATCCCTGGATCAATGTCCATCTTCCTTTTAAAAAAGGGCTGGGACAAGGGAAAAGGTGTGTAGAACAAGATTTCTATACATTCTCATATGCCTCAATTTTATTTTTAATTAAAAAGTCATCTAAACCCTTTTTGAAGCTATCTCCTGAATTTGCTGTGACCAGCTCCTGTGGCAGGTTTCACAGATCTTACTGTAAAGAATGCTCGTCGCCTCTTCTGACCGAAATTTTTTTTTCCAGTCGTAGGGAGTGGCCCCTTGTTTTTTGAGGGGGTTTAACACAGAATAGCGTCCCTTGATATTTTTTGTATGGTCCGTTTATATATTTGTACAGGTTAACCCCTTCAGCCCCGGGCCTGTTTTCACCTTCCTGCCCAGGCCATTTTTTGAAAATCTGACATGTGTCACTTTATGTGGTAATAACTTTGGAACGCTTTTACTTATCCAGGCCATTCTGAGACTGTTTTCTCGTGACATATTGTACTTCATGACAGTCATAAATTTTTGGCAAAATATTTAATTTTTATTTATAAAAAAAATACCAAATTTACCAAAAATTTGGAAAAATTTCCAAATTTCCAAATTTCAATTTCTCTACTTTCAAAATACATAGTAATACCTCCAAAAATAGTTATTATTTTACATTCCCCATATGTCTACTTTATGTTGGCATCATTTTATAAATGTCATTTTACTTTTTTAGGACGTTAGAGGGCTTAGAAGTTTAGAAGTCATTTTCAAATTTTCACCAAATTTTCCAAAACCATTTTTTTTAAGCACCAATTCAGATATAAAGTGATTTTGAAGGGCTTACATAATGAAACTCACCTATAAATGACTCCATTTTAGAAACTACACCCCTCAAATTATAAAAAACTGCTGTTACAAACTTTGTTAACCCTTGAGGTGTTCCACAAGAATTAGTGGAAAATGGAGGTGAATTTTCAAAATTTCACTTTTTTGGTAGATTATTCATGTTAATAATTTTTTTCTTGCAACACAGTAAGGGTTAACAGCAAACTAAACCTCAATATACATTGCTCTGATCCTGCAGTTTACAGAAATACCCCATATGTGGTGGTAAACGTCTCTATGGGTTTGTGGCAGTGGTCAAAAGGAAAGGAGCGCCATATGGATTTTGGAGGCAGATTTTGCTAGAATAGTTTTTAGGCACCATTTTGTAATTGAGAGACCCTGACGTACCCCTACAGTGGAAACCCTCATAAAGTGACCCCATTTTGGAAACTACACCCTTCAACGAATATATTAAGGTGGTACTGGCCACTTTGACCCCCTAAGTGTTTTACGGAATTTGGAAACACTTGGCTGTGAAAATGAAAAATTTTATTTCTTCCAATAAAATGTTGCTTTAGCCCCAAATTTTTTATATTTTCATAAGGGGTAACAGGAGAAAAGCACCCCATAATTAGTTACCCATTTTCTCCTGAATGCGGCAACACCCCATATGTGGTGGTAAACTGCTGTGGGGGCACATGGCAGGACTCAAAACAGAAGGAGCGCCATATGGATTTTACAACACAGATTTTGATGGAATGGTTTGCGGGAGCCACGTTTTTTTTTATTTTGAGTTATTGTCTTATGTGGGGGCTCATTTTTTGCGGAATGAGCTGATGTTTTCATTGGTACCATTTTGGGGTATATAACACTTTTTGATCGCTTGGTATTACACTTTTTGTGAGTCAAGGTGAAAAAAAATAGCTGTTTTGGCATGGTTTTTTAAAAAATTTTTTTACAGCATTCACCAAGGGGGGCAAATCATGTGATATTTTTATACAGCAGGTTGTTACGGACGCGGAGATACCCAATATGTCTAACATTTTTATTTTTGGAAAGTTTTACACATTAGATTTACTTTTGTACAGAATAAAATCTTTTTTTGTGTTGCCATTTTCAGAGAGCCATATTTTTTTCAGTTTTCAGGCGATTGTCTCAGGTAGGGTATCATTTTTGCGGGACAAGATGACGGTTTGATTGGTACCATTTTGGGGTAAATACGCCTTTTTGATCGCCTGCTATTACACTTTGTGTGAGGCAAGAGGGAAAAAAATGGTTGTTTTGGCATAGGTTTTTTTTTGCAGCATTCACCTGGGGGGCCATCTCATGTAATATTTTTATAGAGCAGGTTGTTACGGACGTGGGGATACCAAATATGTCTAACTTTTTTTATTTTTGGATAGTTTTACACATTAGATTTACTTTTTAACAGAATAAAATTTTTTTTTGTGTTGCCATTTTCAGAGAGCCATATTTTTTTTATTTTTCGGGCGATTGTCTCAGGTAGGGTATCATTTTTGCAGGACAAGATGACGGTCTGATTGGTACCATTTTGGGGTAAATACGCCTTTTTGATCGCGTAGTATTACACTTTTTATGGGGGAATGTGACCAAAAAATGGCTGTTTTGGCACTGTTTTTATTTTTTATTTTTTACTGTGTTCATCTGGCGAGATGGATTATGTGATATTTTTAGAGAGCCGGTCGATACGGACGCGGCAATACCTAATATGTCTACTTTTTCTTTTTTTTTCTTTTTTTAACAATTTTTTTTACTTTATTGGGGGGAAAATGGCGTTTTTCTTTTTTTTTACTTGAAACTTTTATTATTATTTTTTTAACTTTAGTTTTTAACATTTTTTTTCACCTTTTTACACTTTTTTTTTTAACTTTTGGGGGTTCTGATCCCCTTCACAATGCATTACAATACTTTGTATTGTAATGCATTGGCTGTAAGTGTACAGTCATGGCCAAAAGTTTTGAGAATGACACAAATATTATATTTTCACATGATCTGCTGCCCTCTGGTTTTTATGTGTGTTTGTCAGATGTTTTTATCACATACAGAAATATGATTGCAATCATATTATGAGTAACAAAAGCTTATATTGACAGTTAGAATGAGTTAATGAAGCAAGTTAATATTTGCAGTGCTGACCCTTCTTCTTCAGGACCTCTGCAATTCTCCCTGGCATGCTCTTAATCAACTTCTGGACCAAATCCTGACTGATAGCAGTCCATTCTTGCACAATCAATGCTTGCATTTTGTCAGAATTTGTAGGTTTCTGTTTGTCCACCCGTCTCTTGATGATTGACCACAAGTTCTCAATGGGATTAAGATCTGGGGAGTTTCCAGACCATGGACCCAAAATCTCTATGTTTTGTTCCCTGAGCCATTTAGTTATCACCTTTGCTTTATGGCAAGGTGCTCCATCATGCTGGAAAAGGCATTGTTGATCGCCAAACTGCTCTTGGACGGTTGGGAGAAGTTGCTCTCGGAGGACGTTCTGGTACCATTCTTTATTCATGGCTGTGTTTTTAGGCAAGACTGTGAGAGAGCTGATTCCCTTGGCTGAGAAGCAACCCCACACATGAATGGTTTCAGGATGCTTTACAGTTGGCATGAGACAAGACTGGTGGTAGCGCTCACCTCGTCTTCTCCGAATAAGCTGTTTTCCAGATGTCCCAAACAATTGAAAAGGGGATTCATCAGAGAAAATGACTTTACCCCAGTCCTCAGCAGTCCACTCCCTGTACCTTTTGCAGAATATCAGTCTGTCCCTGATGTTTTTTCTGGAGAGAAGTGGCTTCTTTGCTGCCCTCCTTGAGACCAGGCCTTGCTCCAAGAGTCTCCGCCTCACAGTGCGTGCAGATGCACTCACACCTGCCTGATGCCATTCCTGAGCAAGCTCTGCACTGCTGGTAGCCCGATCCTGCAGCTGAAACACTTTTAAGAGATGGTCCTGGCGCTTGCTGGTCTTTCTTGGGCGCCCTGGAGCCTTTTTGGCAACAATGGAACCTCTCTCCTTGAAGTTCTTGATGATGCGATAGATTGTTGACTGAGGTGCAATCTTTCTATCTGCGATACTCTTCCCTGTTAGGCCATTTTTGTGCAGTGCAATGATGACTGCACGTGTTTCTTTAGAGATAACCAGGGTTAACAGAAGAGAAACAATGATGCCAAGCACCAGCCTCCTTTTAAAGTGTCCAGTGGTGTCATTCTTACTTAATCATGACAGATTGATCTCCAGCCCTGTCCTCATCAACACCTACACCTGTGTTAATGGAGCAATCACTGAAACGATGTTAGCTGGTCCTTTTAAGGCAGGGCTGCAATGATGTTGAAATGTGTTTTGGGGGATAAAGTTAATTTTTTAGGCAAATATTGACTTTGCAAGTAATTGCTGTTAAGCTGATCACTTTTTATAACATTCTGGAGTATATGCAAATTGCCATTATAAAAACTGAAGCAGTAGACTTTGTAAAAATTAATATTTGTATCATTCTCAAAACTTTTGGCCATGACTGTATTACTCACAGTAATACACTTACAGCCTGCTTCCTGTGCGATCCAGGGGGCTGGATCGCACAGGCTCGCAGGGATGGCAGCCACGATGCCTAAGGAAGGCATCGGGCTGCCATCCAAGCCATCGGGTCCCCGTCACAGCAGCGCGGGGACCCGATGGCCCCCCCGCTCGGCATCCTGAACATGCGGCACACCTCATGTGCCGCGGTCAGCGCTGACCGCGGCACATGAAGGGTTAATGCGCCGGCATCGGTGTTTTCACCGACGCTGGCGCATTCCCCAGGGGTCCGGGCTCCTGCACCCGCCCGATCAGCGCGCCGTACATGTACGGCGCTGGGCGTTAAGTCACATCCCGTTGCGCCGTACATGTACGGCGCTGGGCGGGAAGGGGTTAATCATGTCTTTTTTTCAAGGCTAAACAAATTCAGTTAATTTAATCTTTGCTCATAACATCCGTGTGCATTCCATATTTTGCTGAACGGAACAGCTGGCTCCTAATAGAACAGTTCTATCCTTGTCTGTAATGTGGACAATAATAGGACATGTTCTATTTTTTTGCGGAATGAGTTTTTTTGCACACCCATTGAAATGAATGGTTCCACATATGGTCTGCATAAAAAACAGAACGTACACAAAAAGAAAATACGTTTGTGTGCATTAGCCCTTAGACTGCACTTTTTCTTACAGTGTGCAAGCACAGCCACCACTGCTGGATTGCAGGGTGGTCGTAACCACGGAAACGAGAGGTGTATAATGTGAAGGAAAAATGAATCTAGTCAGCCAGGGAGGCAATATGGACAATCACAGTTTATTAGTAAGTACCCTGCATTAACCTTATCTACATGCTAAATGCCATTTGCTGAAGTGAGATAACACCTTTAAATTCCTGCTCATTCTGGATTGTGAAGTCCAGGAGGCGGTCCTATCAGTGATTGACAGCTATCTCTGTATGCACAGTCATAGAGGGAAGACTGTCATCACTGATAGAACTACCTCCTGGACTTCAAAGCCCAGAATGGACAGAAATTTCAAGGTATAAATTACAAGTTTTACGGAATCTTTTCCCATAAAACTATATATCAATCTGCTCAGTTTCCCTTTAAATTTCTGATTTTGAACCCACTATTAAAGAACAGGTTGGTCTTTCCAGTTAATGACTATACAATAAAATACAGTATAGTATATAATAATGCACACGGTCCTTTAGGAGTTATTATGTACATTTTAAACTTTTGACATTTGATTGGTGATTTTCCTAGATGTTTTTCATTTTTGAATTTGCCATTTATACTTTTTCTGTGTATATTTTTAGGACAATTTCTAGGTACTAGTTTAGTTTATTTTCATGGATTTTGGCAGAAATTATTATTATTATTTCTACTGATGTTTATAGGGCAAAATACCTATGGCAGTGGCAAATGCAGATAAACTATTATGTTAGATAAAATCTTGACCTTTTGGGCATTATAATACACGATGGCACATTCATTTTTGCCTTGCTTTGACA
This sequence comes from Rhinella marina, assembly GCA_900303285.1. Taxonomy (NCBI): domain Eukaryota; kingdom Metazoa; phylum Chordata; class Amphibia; order Anura; family Bufonidae; genus Rhinella; species Rhinella marina. The sequence continues at coordinate 22,474 of ONZH01028636.1, forward strand.
TTTAAGCCTATGAATAATCAGCATTGTGGGCAGAGGCTAAGTCTGTGTACTGTACAGCCTGGATAATTGAACATGTAGTTAACATATTAGGTTTTCTTGCTATTACAATATTGTTTTTTGTACGTTCTCTTTTAGTGTTATTCATAATTATTTACTTCAGAGATGCTATCAGAAAAGAATAGGCTGTACTTTCTGATATTGTCTCTATATAATGGAAAGGCAAGTGATAAATCCCATAAGTTTTCTTGCTGAACAAGATGATGTTTCTCAGATGTTTCTTAATGCTGGGCCTCCTGGTAGGACATGGGACTGCTGCAGAGAACTCTGAAATCAATAAGAACCTAGACAAGGAACAGAAGCCACTTTATGGTACTTTCGAAAGCCCTGCCTATCGTCTGGTGAAAAAGTATTCCGTAAGTATTGTTCACTTATAGTATAAGGGGCTTGTTTTATTATTTTATTGCACGCTCACTAGAAGAATCTTTACAGTATTGAAGATACTTTTTGACTAAAGTGTCCAATGTGGCAGTGATAGTTATATTTGCTTAAAGGGGTTTTCTGGGAGTAACTTACATTATCCTCAGGATAGGTCATCAGTATATGAATAGTGGGGGCCGACACCTAGCATTGTATAATGGCTGCGCTTGCTATTGTAGCTCAGGCACACTCACTTAAATGGGACTGAGCTGCATAAAGGTTATGTGACCAATGAACGTGATGTCACTGACCTATGAGAAAGACTCACCAGAGTGCAACAGGCTCTTCAAACAACTTGTGGGGTGGTGGGAATTGGACACCCAATAATCAGATATTGATGACCTACCCTGAGGATAACTGGTTGCCAAAATTTCAAATGCACACCCTTTCCAAAGAATCAGTTTAGGTGAAGGTACTCAGATGGCCAGGAGCGGACTGGAAACTCAATGTGACCCTGGAAAAAAATACTAAAAGTGGCCCCGTTTTGTAGTTGGGTCCAAATTGATGGAAGGCAGGGCCAGCACTACCATATCATGGCACATTATACCATCCCAACAGAGCCAAATACCACAGTCCATCACAAAATACTGCCGGCAGCACAAAATACATCCCCAAAAACTTCCACTGGCCAGACGTGAGGAGGGCCCAGGCGGCCCCCTGGACATTGGCCCACCGGGAAACTTCCCTGTAAGGTCTATGGCCAATCCGCCCCTGCAGATGGCTTTAGGTGTAATGTGTAGCCTTTAGCTAGTCCGGTGATTGATTTCCAAGTCAATGTTTAGCAGAAATGGAGGAATTAGACAAATGTGAGGAACTGGGGGTACAGTTGCCACAGTCAATTACATGGTGTCTGAATATGTAGTCAAAGAAGGATATCATGGAAAGATAGGCTAAGTGAAATATGGTCAGGCAGTCTGGAAGATGGCAACAGGAGTCTGGCAGAACACAGGTATGTGGCACTGGTGGAACGTGGGATACAAAGTCAATCAAGCCAAAGGTCGGAGGTCAAGTGAAGTCAAGTATGTACAGTAGGGAGCAGTTCAGGTGAGTTGTCTGTCAAAGCTTTTGGTAACAGTACTCTAGCAGAAGTGAATATGTGGTACTATATGGAATAGTAGTCACGCAAGCCAAGGTTTCAGTAACCAGAATCTAGCAGAGCTTGGGTACACAGCAGTGTAGAGAGTAGCATGGGGAAGCTTAGGATACAAGCAGTAATAGCAGGATCCAACCCAACAGACTGGAAGAAATAAACCTATAAATGGTAGAGTACAGTGGTGCTGTCATTTTAAAATTACCACCTTTCACTTTTTAATCTTGCACAGGCCAATATCCCTGTCAGCCCCACCACAAGTCTTAATGGGGGTCATTTCCTAAAGACTGGGGTTTTACACACGAGTCTTAGTTAAAAAGAAGACAACGTAATATACAGCCAATTTATTAAAATAAGTTGAAAGTTTTCTGGCATCAGTTATAGCAAATGTGTTAGGCCAAGATAGCCTGCTTCCTTCTTCTAAGTTCCTCTCAAAACCTCAGAAAGTCAGACATTTGTGGCCAAAATTCAGTTTGCACAAAAATGTATGACTTTTGTACGTCAGAAAGCTGATGTCCACATGTTGTAAGTGACCACTATTAACTTTTTCTCATTTTACAGGGCTTTGAACACAGAGAGTATGATGCAAGTCAGTTGATATCAACTTCAGTGACATCGTTGGGCCAGGGGATACAAGCTGGTATCAGTAGCTTACTACTGTATATGAATGGATCAAACTCAGAAGGTATACTCTTTATGAGGAATTTATGACAGGTCTATGGAATGTTTTCTGGAGTAGAAAAGTCGCAAATGTGTCTATAAAAAAAACATAGAAGATGCTGGCTTCAAGATGTTAAAGGAGTTGTGCAATGGTATAATATTGATGATCTATCCTTAGGATAAGCTGTCAATATCAGATTGTCAAGGGTCTGACTCCCACCAGCTCTTTACTGCTCATATGAACACTGTGTCCTCTTCAAAGCTTAACTACACACTGATTATAGCGGTGGTGCAGTTTAATTACAATGGATTGTCCCATTCAAGTAAATGGGAAGGAACAGTTGTAATTACAATGCAAGGCCACTACGAAGGAGGTGGCCTGCAGTTAACCATTGAAGAGCATACACATGAGCATTCCAACCCCTTCAAACAGATGATCAACGGAGGTGCCAGGAGTTGGACCCCCACAGTTCTGATATTGATGACCAATCCTGAGGAAAGGTCATCAATATTATACCAGCATGAATCTTTCCCTGATATTCATGGAAATATTCACTTATAATCAAAGAAAAGTTGGGAGGCCTCAATGCATATTAGATTGTTGGCCCATCCTGCTGAAATCATACAAATATCTGTCTCAACTCCTACATATGCAGAGGGAAATTAGACACTATCAGACCCTTATGACAGCAGCTTTTCTCATGAAAGAACAAAGTATCAATGATATCCAGGATACAGGGAGAGTAGAAAGGAGAGGTATGTCCATTATGTATGAAGCAAACACCATAAAGTCAGAGGTTCACCTTATTAAGTAATGTTGTTAAGTAACAACTCTAGACAAAGCATTTACCAACCTGTACCTTGAGGACCATATGCTGCCCTGTCCGGGTAACCTCAACATCTGGTGCTGCATTCCAGTACCAAAAATGTGCACAGGAAAGGGCAAGACCACAACAGATGAATATCATCAGCCTGCTGAGCCACGCATTCTGAAAGATCTGATTTAAAACCCCATTGATTCTTCATAAATGAATATACATACAGATACCCATGCCTTTGGGTCAATAATGGAGTTTTATCTAGCTTCTTATTAAGTAATAGTTAAAATATAATTGATAATAGTAATATCTTCCATAATCAGGAAGTGAATAGTTCATCTTCATTGTTTCAAATCCTAGTAATCTGTCCCCAACAAGGATTTGCCCTAAATAGTTTATCCTGTGACTGTTCCAGAACAGTCCACACCATTAACCTCCTTCATATAGTCATTTCCCCATATAGGAGTCAATTAAAACCCACCTCTAATATTCCACAAATTCTTAATTTGGGCCTCTACCCTGTAAATAAGATCCACTGTGGGGTATTTTCGAAATGTCCCTAATGAGGTTGTAAAATATTGTAACCTAGCAGACTTTTATCATACAAGCTAATAACAGCCCTATTAACAGATAACTTCATTCAATTTATCCAAAATATTAACTGGGTGGCCACAAAATAGGAGCCCAATTCTGGAACTGAAAAACCTCCTCCCCCCTCAGGATTTTGCAAAAAATGAAGCTTCATTCGGTGCTGGCGATATCTCCATACCATCTCTCTAAACAGATTTTCAAAGATTTTAATTGTCTTATAGAAAATACCGTATTTTTCGCCCTATAAGACGCACCGGCCCATAAGACGCACCTAGGTTTTAGTGTAGGAAAATAAGAAAAAAATATTTTTCATCAGATCCTCTTATCAGACTGCCCATAAATTTAAGGACATCACATCAGACCCCCATATCAGCCCCCTGTGCCCCCATACCATCTCACTGTGCTCCCACCAGACCTCAGATCAGCAGAATGTGCCCCCACCAGACCTCAGATCAGCAGAATGTGCCCCCATCAGACCTCAGATCAGCAGAATGTGCCCCCATCAGACCTCAGATCAGCAGAATGTGCCCCCATCAGACCTCAGATCAGCAGAATGTGCCCCCATCAGACCTCAGATCAGCAGAATGTGCCCCCATCAGACCTCAGATCAGCAGAATGTGCCCCCATCATACCTCAAATCAGCAGAATGTGCCCCCATCATACCTCAAATCAGCAGAATGTGCCCCCATCATACCTAAAATTAGCAGAATGTGCCCCCATCAGACCTCACATCAGCAGAATGTGCCCCCATCAGACCTCATATCATGCCCCCATCAGACCTCAGATCAGCAGAATGTGCCCCCATCATACCTCAAATCAGCAGAATGTGCCCCCATAAGACCTCACATCAGCAGAATGTGCCCCCATCAGACCTCATATTATGCCCCCATTAGACCTCAGATTAGCGTTTTGTGCCCCCTCAAGCCACAGATCAGCGTCTTGTGCCCCTATCAGACCTCAGATCAGCCCACCCAGCCACTTATAAAGACCATACTTACCGTACCTGTTCTGCGCTGCCGCTGCCGTCCGGTCCCACGCTCCGCGCTCCTCTCTCTTCCCTGCCGGCACGCACTATGACCTGACGCCGCAGCATCAGGTCATAGTGCGTGCCGGCAGGGAAGAGAGAAGAGCGCGGAGCGTGGGACAGGACGGCAGCGGCAGCGCAGAACAGGTACGGTAAGTATGGTCTTTATAAGTGGCTGGGTGGGCTGATCTGAGGTCTGATGGGGGTCCCTACGTACAAGTGAGCGCTTCCTTATGGAAGCGCTCACTTGTATTCGCCCTATAAGACGCACAGCATTTTTCCCCCTACTTTTGGGGGGAAAAAAGTGCGTCTTATAGGGCGAAAAATACGGTAAATACTGGGGAGTTGGAAAATACAGTGGTCCCTCGAGATACAATATTAATTGGTTCCAAGACGACCATTGTATGTTGAAACCATTGTAACTTGAGTAATCCATTCCAAAGCTCCAAAATGTCATCCAAAATAAGAGAAAATGAAGATGTAAGAAAAATAAGCAGATAACTAAGACAGATAAAACAAATTCTTACAGATAACAGTCAGGAATAGTTGCTAACTATAACTAATCCAGCTATTTTACCAGACAAGTGACCTTGATTGGTTGGATCCGAGTCTGAGACATTGTATGTTGAGTCTGGTTTCAACTTACGATGGGTCAGAAAAGACCATTGTATGTTGAAAATATTGTATCCTGAGGCCATTGTATATTGAGGGATCACTGTATATAAAATCATATGCAAGAGGAACATCTTAACAAGTGCAATCCTTTCAGCCATAGACAAAGGCAACTTTTTCCACAACACCACTTTTGCTCTAACCTTGTCTATGAGTGGAGCAAGATTTACCCTACCAAAGTCTGAAACAGAGCAGGAAACGTTTACACCCAAATACTTTATATACAGATCTGCTCCAATGACTGTAATCTCTTTGGGTTTGTGAAATTTGGAATGGCTTGATTTCATTGGAGAAGATAAATTAAATAATGATCTAATTTGAATGTCTTGCCTTTAAGGTATGAGCTTGAAGTTGACTTCTCCTATATTAATGATTGTCCCATTGGATAAGGAAAGGTTTACCATCTGTATCGTATCTATGTTCCTGTCAGCAAATCTGAAGAATCCACCAATGCCTTTAAAGTTAACTGAATATATTCAGAGGATGCCTAAATCATCATTTTATGTGAAGTAAGTATCTATTTAAAGTTACTATACTGAAATCTTTGTTGTATCTTCAGTAAGTTGTTCCTACTTCAGATGTAAAGATAAATGCTTTCAGTAGCTGCTAGCTGGAACATCATACTTCCATACACTCAGTGGGGTACATAAAGATCTTGGGGCCCCATAGCAAAACTTGGAATTGGGCCCCCCTCCCAATAAAAAGTACATTACAGCTGATTACTGGGGGTGCTGAGTATTGGGGTGATATTGATGAAGAAAGTTGCATTAATTAATAAAAGTGTATTTAGTATTTTTTGTTTTTACATTTTACTACATGTTTATTGTATATTATGTTTGTAATGTTCACGCAGAGCATTGAGAGGGTTAAAATGGTGGAATTGGCACTAGCTCCAACAGCAATAGCTTCTGAGTTTTGTGCCATCACGGTGCTGTATATCTACATAGCAGAGCAGGAAGAGTTAAAATGAGTGTGGAGGTGGAAGTTGTATTTCTATGGGATTGAATGTAAACATTGAATGTAAACATTTAAAAGGCTAGCAATTCTGAAATGCTGGCATTCAGGTCCTGGGCTCGCAGGTGGGTAGGGGGGTACTTCCTCTTTCTCTCCAGTGTTTGGGGGATAGACATCTGAACGCTTCCATGGGACAGTGTGGAGATGCTCGGTGATGGTGACAGTGGTGTTGCTGCCACATCCTCTGTTTGTGGGCTGATAGGTGCTACTCTCTCTCCAGAGAAAGAGGCCAAGAACGCAGCAGAAGATGGAGCAGGAGGAGCCTGAGATCTTTTGTGGTTTTTCAGGTGTTTTCTCAACTGCAGCTCATGACTTGCAGTTAGATGCCAGGTCATGCAGGTGGTGCTCAGGTTTAGAACATTTATGCCTTGCTTTAGGCTCTGGCTGCACAGCGTGGAAACCACCCGTGTCCTGTCGTCAGCACACTGCCTCAAAACTGCCATGCCAGGGGACTGCTTTGTGTTGGCTTTGGTGCGCTATGTCCCTTGGTGCGTTGGGCAGTACTAGGTGTACTGGCAGGCTTGGCTGATCTGCATTGGGTTGAGGTGGAAAACGGATGCCTGTGGTCTGCCGGTGCCAACTCTGCGCTTTTAGCAGTGGACCGGATGGAAGACAGTGTGAAGGAACTGGAGGTACTCTGAGTGATCCAATCTACTGCCGCCTCTACTTGTTCTGGCCTCACCATTCTTAGAGCGGTATTCGGGCCTACAAAATGATGCAGAACGTCCTGTCGCTTGTGTGCACCAGAGGAAGGTGTTTTATTTAGGTATGTAACTGGCACAGATAACGTCCTCTCTCCCCCAACACCAGCAGCACCACGGCCACATCCCCTAGTTGATGCTCCCCTCATTTTGTTACAGTCACCCACAAAATTGGCTGACAGACAAACAATTGTATATCCATGTCATGGATGAAAAAAAGGTGTTTGGCACAAAAAAAAATGGTATGTCTCACTAGCCCAATTTACAGAGTGATTAACCATTATATTTCTCTGTGACAGTGGCAAGTACATTTTTTTTCACCACAAAAAATAGGTACGTCTCACCAACCCAATTAACTGGCTGATTAACTATTATATTTCCCTGTCACTGGTGCAAAAGTCAACCTCAGACTGAACTGCACAATTAAGTATGGTATTTCTGCCTCACTGGTGCAAAGTGGCTGTTCTGCACCGATCAATAATGCCTACAGGTCACCAGCACACTTTTTCAAAGTAATAAAGGCCTAACACGCTCTCTGCCTGCAGCAGTGTCCCTACACTAGTTAGACAAGAATGGCGGTGCACCATGTGTTCTGGCATTTATGCATTTATGGTATTCCAGGGTCAATACCGCTGTGAAAGATATGAACACGTTGCCCATCTGGAAGCTTGTATTAGAGATCTGGAAGAGAAAAATGCAACACTGAGGGCGACTAACAATCTTGATAGGAGCATGCTGCGTACTGAGCAAGCAGTTAGTGGGGGAGATATACAAGTTGGAGATCATTAGGTGGATCAACAGGAACAGGCAGGTTGCTGGGTTAATGTATTTAGAGGGAGTAAATAGGGATCCTAGAAGACGAAGGCCAATCCTGCTTCTGTGCTTCCAAGCAAAATTGCCAAGTTAGGCAATGATGCAAGAGTGTCAGTTTCATAAATGGCAGTCCTAGCAGATACTGTTGTCCCTAACAGCCGGGAGAACAGCCCAGCTAGTAGTCGGGGGGATGGTAGTGATTGTAGGCCTAGAAAGTTAGTGGTTATAGGGAATTCTATAATCAGGAAGACGGATAGAATAATTTTTCGCCAAGACCGCCTCAACCGAATGGTTTGCTGTCTCTCTGGTGCCAGAGTTCGGCATGTGGTGGAACGGGTGGATAAAGTACTGGTAGGGGCTGGGGATGACCCAGCTGTCATGGTCCATGTTGGTACCAATGACAAAATAAATGGTAGGTTTAAGGTCCTTAAGGATAATTTTAAAGAACTAGGCTCCAAACTGAAGAGAAGGACCTACATGTGTTCTCTGAAATACTGCCTGTGCCATGCACTACACAAGGCCATCAGCGGGAGCTTAGGGAGTTAAATGGCTTACAGTAAGTCTTGTTGTAGAGCAGAAGGGTTTGGGTTCCTAGACTATTGGGCTGACTTTTCACTGAGGTGCAAACTGTTTTCCACAGATTTTTTGCACCTCAATGGAATGGGAGCTGCTGTCTTGGGGGAGAGAATTCTGGCTGGGGTGTCAGTGCATTGAAACTAGGGACGAGAGGGAAGGATATGGCTATAAATATGAAGGTAGACAGGTTAGAGAGGGTCAGAATATATTGGTGGGAGGAATGGATGGTGGGGGAGCATTAGAAAAGTGGATAAGGAGATCTGTCAGTCACAAACCAACTCTGAAGGAGGAAAAAATTATCATAAAAAAATAAATTTCCTAAAAGTGTAAAATTTGATGACAACTTAAAATGTATGTTCACAAATGCCAGTAGTCTAGCAAGCAAAATGGAAGAGCTTGAGGCCTTGGTACTGGAGAAACATATTGATATAGTTCGTGTTTCTGAGACATGGCTGGACTCTTCTCATGATTGGGCTGTAAATCTTCAGGGTTTTACACTCTTTAGAAACAATAGGGATAAACACAAAGGTGGTGTATGTTTGTATGCCAGGAGTGATATGAAAGTGTGAAAGAAACAATTGTGGATGAAGGTTGTGAGGGTGTTGAAACCTTGTGGGTGGAAATTCAGAGGGAAACAAACAATGAAAAAACAATTCTTGGTGTGATCTATAGACCCCCCCCCCCAATATCACTGAGGAGATAAAAGATCAATTGTATGTGCAAATGGAGGGGGCGGTGCAGGCTGGCACAGTAGTGATAATGGGAGATTTTAACTATCCAAACATAGATTGGGAACATGGTTCTGCCTCTGCTGGAAAGCCTAGAAAATTCCTGAGCTTTTTGCAGGATAATTTTATGGGCCAGTTTGTAGAAGATCCTACTAGAGGCAATGCTCTTCTGGATCTAATAATTTCTAACAATGCCTTTACTGTCCATGAAAACCTTGGTAACAGTGACCACCAATTAAACTATAAAAAAACAAACTCAGGTCATCGGTAGGGCAAAGACACTTAATTTCAAAAAGGCAAATTTGCCAGGGTTGAGTGCAGCACTTCAGGACATAGACTGGGAGTAACAATTGTCACATAATGACACTAATGCTAAATGGGAGTGCATTAAATCTACTTTGGATAAGTATTAGGGACGAGCGAACCGAACCGTAACGAACCAGATTAGTTACGAACTTTGCCAAAAGTTCGGTTCGCCACCGAACCGAACTTTGAAAAAGTTCATAACGAATCTGGTTAAAAAAAACGGCGACGCAAAACTGTACTTTTTTCACAGAATAGACCAGGATACAAGGGATTATTACTCCTATAATCCCTTGTATCCTGGTTTTCTGTGAAAAACAAGATGTGTGACGTCACCCCACAGCCCCTGAAGTGCCTGAGCGCGCCGACATCTTGTCAAACTGACCTTAATATCCTAAATATGTGCCCAACGTAAAAATCCGTAATTTAACTTATTAAGTAATGTTCCCCCCTTAGACCCCAAATTAAACAAAATCTCCTTAAAAATTCCCTACTTAATTTGGATACATTTGAATAAACAGAACCCCATCTCCAAATTTAATGCCCATGGTGTGTTGGCCATTTAACATCTCCACACCAGCTTAATGCCTCACACCGGTGCACCGTCCAACCCATACCCCAAGAACAGTACCATCCCTAAAATAATCCCCACGACTATGCTTCACAAAGTGGGGATTTCACCTTTTGTGTACTATAGCTGTGGGGTTCTATCCCTGGCACCCGTGCCAAGGAACACTACTCACCGTTTTGTGAGCGGGTACTAACTGTTCTTGAGGTATTTTGTTGATATCATGAGAGTAGTAAAATCTCGCACCGCAAATCCCGATGGGGTTCTTCTCTGTGCAAATGATTTCACGCCTCTCATGCAGTCACGCGTGGAATAAGGCTGTCTATGGGGTATATATCACGGAGGCTGCTGTCCTTCAACTGTGATATAAAACAGTTAGTTACAGCAACAAACAGTTGCTGAAAGGCAGGTTAACTTGCCTTATTTACGGCTGCCTTTACAATGGGATGCTTTTTTGGGGTTCTCTGCTGCCTAAAATCCACAGCGCATCGTTGGCTGATTTTATGCCACCTTCAGTACTATGGGGCTGGACGCAAATACCCAGTTCAGCGCAGAACTGCGTATGTCCGGACGGCACCATAGTACTGAACGCCGTTTGGTGAACGGTATAAAAATGCCCTGTGGATTTTACTCAGCAGACCCGCAGCCACATGTGAAGGTATCCATAGGGTGAGGTTTTTTGGGAGTGACCAAAGAGAGGGCGGGAAGGTCACGGAACAGAATGCTTTTAGGAGCATTCCGTTCTCTTCAGTTCAGTTTTGTCCCAATTGACAATGAATGGGGACAAAACGGAAGCGTTTTATTTCGGTATTGAGCCCCTATGACAAAACTCAATACCGGAATAAAACAACGCTGGTATGAAAGAACACTTAGCCATGTGGGGTTTAATTTTATTCGCTTGTATTCGCTTGTCATTTTATTCTGAATGTATTTAACAATATACTTATTAGGGATGAGCGAACTTTTGAAAAGTTCGGTTCGGCGAACTTTTGTGAAGTTCGGATTCGTACGAACCGAACCTAAAACGAACCTTGCTATAACGGCTGAATAATTGCAGCTACAATAGTGGGAGTCTGATAGAGTATAGTTTCGTTTAGTTGCAGTTGCTATTACAATGAAAAAAGTGGAAAAAATCAAAGTGCAAAAATAGTCGTCGACAGCCAGGTCGACAACATTTGACAGCATTGAAGATGTCCGCTGGAGCAGTCCATGTCATGCCGGAGCACCAAAAACACACGGTAGATCGTGGCTTCGATGCGGTCTCAGTGACATCACAGGTCAGAAGACAGACAGGCATACTATTTAATTAGGCCTTGTGCACCCCAGAACAGGTACACATTAGCCAAGGTGTAAGTGATTACACGGGACATAGGACACAAAGTGCAAGTTGGCAACACCGGCAGCATTGCCTTGGACCCAGTAGGGTGGAAAACAGACATTTGACAGTGGAACCAGCAGCAGTAATAGTACTGTATTGGACCCAGTATGGTTGAGAACAGACAATTGACGGAGGAGGAGGCGGCAGCACTTGATAGCACCTAGGCCAGTATGGTTGAGAACAGACAATAGACGGAGGAGGAGGAGGCGGCAGCACTTGATTGCACCCAGGCCAGTATGGTTGAGAACAGACAATTGACGGAGGAGGAGGCAGGAGCACTTGATTGCACCCAGGCCAGTATGGTTGAGAACAGACAATTTACGGAGGAGTAGACAGCAGCACTTGATAGCACCCTGGCCAGTATGGTTGAGAAGAGACAAGTTGAGGAGGCAGCTTCAGCAGCTCTTGATTGCACCCAGTATGTTTCCAAATAGTGAGATTAATAGTGTGGTTTCTATTTTTGCAGATGACACCAAACTTTGTAATACAGTACAGTCTATGAAAGATGTTAATAAGTTATAAGCTGACTTGGACAAACTTACTGTTTGGGCCTCAACTTGGCAAATGAGGTTCAATATAGATAAATGTAAAGTTATGCACTTGAGGGCTAATAAACTGCATGCAGCATATGTCTTAGGGCTCTTTCACACGACCGTATGCCCTCCGAGACATACGGTCTGTGAGTGGGCTATATTTCCCGGAGCGGCATCGATCGTGCGCACGGGAGTGCACAGCATCATTGATTAGAATGATGCTATGCACATCGGGCCGCCCGCGGGCTATTGTCCCGCACTCATATGATTTTATGAGTGCGGGACAATAGCCCCGCGGGCGGACCAGCATGCACAGCATCATTGTAATCAATGATGCTGTGCGCTCCCGTGCGCACGATCGATGCCGCTCCAGGACATATTGCCCACTCACGGACCGTATGTAGGGCTTACAGTCGTGTGAAAGGGCCCTTATGGGGAGTAAAACTTGGATAGTCACTTGTTGAGAAGGATCTGGGTATATTGGTAGATCATAGATTAAATAACAGCATGCAATGCCAGCCAGCCTCTAAGGCCAACAGAATTTTGTCTTGTATTACAAGAGGTACGGACGTGGCGTGGTCTAGCGGAGCATGTGAGAAGACGCACAGCTGAAGAGCTCCTGCCATACATCGGCTATTTATCCTGATAATCCTACGTAGTGAACTTGGCAATCATTCCAACAGACAGTTAAAAGTAGTGGTTTGAAGTGTGGAACCTGGGAAGCGCAGACACTGAGCCATGACGAAAAGAAAGGAGCAAAGAGGCGGTGAGTGCGAAGTCCAAGATGGCGCCGGAGCAGCAACGCCATGCCGGAGTAGCCATTCCTTGGAAGTGCAAAGGAAGGTGGCAGCAAAGCTAGAAAAGTTTGCGCGCTTATACTCAGTGAATAGAGGGGCAAACATAAAAAAGCATTGGCTGAAGTGGCTGAACACCCTATTGTGTCCGATGATGGAGGCAAAGATATGGAAGAGGAGTGGGCCCTAACCCAAAGTAAGCCTTTAAAAGCGAAACAGCTCCTATTGGAGTCAGCGGACTTGGACTCAGAAGAACCAACGTTGAAAGACGTGCTAAAAGCAATCACGAGATGCAGTAAGTCCCTGTCTATCCTAAATATGCAAGTGGGGGTCATAAAGGAAGATGTTAGTATTGTGCGTCATGATCTACGGAAACTTGCTGAGCGCACTACAGCACTAGAAGATAGACTGGGAGAAGTGGAAGACGCCATTACCCCGGTACAGAGTGAGTTAAGGGCGCAAACCAGTAATCTGGGCATGTTAGCAGCTAAACAAGATGACCTAGAAAATAGACTCAGATGCAACAATGTCAGGATGATTGGTGTCCCAGAGAAGGTGGAGGAGACACAGGCCACTGAGTACTTTGAGGCATGGCTGCTGAAAACTTTTGGGAGGGCACATAGGGTGCCAATGAGACCCTTACCACCGGGAAGTCCCCCGAGGCCAGTATTAATGAAAATTCTGCACTACCACAATAGAAATATCATTCCCAGAAAGGCGAGAGATATGCCAGACCTTGCAATAGATGGACATAAAATCTCACTCTTTCCAGACTATTCAGTAGAGGTGCAAAAGAAAAGGGCTAAATTTGTCGATATAAAAAGACGGCTGAGGAACCTCCAACTATCGTACTCCATGATGTACCCGGCTAAACTACGGGTGCGGCTAATGAACACAGCATGGACGGACAGCTCCATAATATCCTGTGATACTAACACCCAGGGTAGTTCCAATGGCTAACACAATCACTTTGGTTAGCTGAAATGTAAGAGGGTGGGCGATGCTACTAAGAGACGGGCGATTTTTGACAGTCTGAGAAGTTATCAACCATTAATATGCTGCCTACAAGAGACACATCTCACTAACACTACCATAGAGGTTGTTGAAACTGGGGTGGGCAAGACATTGCTTTCATGCCACATTTACATCCCACTCTAGAGGGGTCAGTATACTCATTCATAAAGATGTTCCATCCGAATTCCTGTCCTCTGAAATAAATAGTGAAGGAAGATATATTTGTTTAAAAGGTAGACTTGTCAATGTTATGTGTGTCATAGTGGGAGTTTACATTCCTCCACCTTACTCAACCGTAGTGTTACAAAAGATACTGCTGTTTATAGCCCCTCTATCCGGAGTACCTGTTCTTGTGATGGGAGACTTTAATAACTATGTGAATCTGATTCTGGATAAATATGGTGGTGGAGGAGCCCAAGCAGGAGCAGATTTGGCATCTTTTGGTAGAACTCTGCAGGATATAGCCATGATAGATCTCTGGAGAGTGAGGAATCCAGACAGTAAACAATACTCTTGCTGTTTAACAACATATACCTCACTGTCAAGGATAGATTTAATGTTGGGTAATCGGGAAATGGCTAGAATGGTATGGAAGATCTCTTACTTACCAAGGAAAATATCTGACCATTCTCCCATGGTATTAACTGCAGAATTGGTAACGGGCAATGTGGCAGGACAGTGTGGAGATTTATTCCTATGTGGTTGAATGTTATTGCAATACCTGTTGGGATATCTGAGAAATTGGGGCAATTTTTCGGAGACAATGATGATTCCGCTTCAAAACTAGTAGTCTGGGATACCATGAAGGCGTTCTTGAGAGAGGTACTCATAGCAGAAGTAAATATGATAAAGACAAACTCTAGAATGAGACTGCGGGAATTGGAGACAGGGGCGCAGAGAGCTGAGGCAGCATTTGTATTGGAGCCGTCAGTGGAAAATGTGGACAAATGGAGAGTAGCGCAAAAACAGTTTGATGACTATCTGCTAGAGAAAGCTGAAAATAAAAGATTCTTTCAAAAGCAAACATACTACGAAGAAGGGGAGAGGGATGGGAGATTACTGGCCAGGATTTCTAGACCATCTATGACCTCTGCACATATAGCCGGATATACTGGAGGTGTTGAGGGAGTTTTACTCTGAGTTATATGACACTAAGGAATGTCCCACTACAGTGGAATTGCTTTTTTGAGAGATCTGTCTCTTAGGAGAATAACGGGTAAGCAGAAAATGCTAGATGGACCTATAACGATTGGAGAATTAAAAAAAGCATTAGCTGATATGGCAAACAGTAAGGCTCCGGGAATAGACAGTATACCAGTGGAAGTGTTTAAAGCATATAAGGATGTACTCTTGCCCCGCTTGTTGAAGGTTTTTAATGAGGCCTTGATTTTGGGTAGCCTTCCAACATCTATGAATGAAGCCATTATAGTTGTGTTACCTAAACCGGATAAAGATGTTACCTTAGCTGAGTCATACCGCCCTATTTCTCTGCTTAATGTAGACGTCAAAATCATAGCCAAGTTACTAGCTAATAGACTGATCACAGTTATAAGCTCAGCAATACACCCAGATCAGGCAGGGTTTATGCCCAAGATGTCTACAGCAGTAAATATTCGACGCCTGTTTCTTAACATACAAGCACAATTAAAGAGAGATGGAAATGCTGCGGTCGCATCCCTTGATGCGGCCAAAACATTTGACAGTGTGGGCATATTTATGGGAAGTACTTAAACACATGGGATTTGGGAACAAGTTCATAGAGAGGGGGGCGTGGCTAGGCAGCCGAACGGAATGGACGCTTGATCCCTCGGCTCCTGCACCAAGCGACTTTCAAAGCGTGGTATCCCCGTTTCTAAGCAAGATCAACCACCCGATTTGAGCAGACACCATGCCTAGAGGCAAGCGTACTCAAACCAGGCAGGGTAAGCTGGACTTCTTCTTTGATAAGGAGACGGAGGTGGAGCGCGTACCAGCCAGCGCTCCCTCCCCACGGCCGCCATCTTCTGCTACCGCTAGCCCTGCGGTGCAGTTAAGTGGGCCCTCTGAAGCATGGCCTCCGCTGGCCTCTTTATCTACTATAAGCTCTCCTCTACACGCTGCAGCTGAGAGCCATTCACCTCAGTCTGACCTGGTGTCTTGCAGCTCTGCACCTTCTTCCCCGGCTAAAAATAATTCAGCTCAGCCTGGCATACAACGCCGACCCGCAGACCACGTGGAAGAGGCGGTGCGGCCTACTAATGGCGCGCTTCAAACAACTGCGCTGCTAGAAGCTTTTCAGACCTCTGAACAGCCGGCCTCTGGCAATCTGCTAAAGGAGATGTTTATTGCGTTCAGCTCCTCGTTACAGGGGGAAATCTCATCCCTGATATCCCCGCTTCAAGTTACATTGACCACACTGGATTCAAGGATTCTACATGTTGAAACCAAGATGGGGGAATTTGCTACATCCCATAACCAACTCATCGACAGCCACGAAGATCTGTCCGCTGAAGTGGAAAGGATGAAAGATAAGCTTAATGACCTGGAGGATCGCTCCAGGCGAAATAACATAAAGTTTCGGGGAATTCCTGAAGATGTGCGGCCGTCTGATCTTGAATCATACATACAGGGGCTTTTGCAGAAGCTCCTGCCATCTTGCCAAGCTAGTGATTTTATCATAGACAGAGCCCACAGACTGCCACGACCTCGTCATATAGATGAGAATAAGCCCAGAGACACCCTGGCTCGAATTCATTTTTACCGCACGAAAGAAGCTGCTATAATCGCATCAAGGTGTTTATCTGAGCTCCCGGAACCATATCAACAGGTGAAAATGTTTACCGATTTGTCTGCAGCTACCCTGCGTCAAAGAAGATCACTTGCCCAGGTGACTTTAGCTCTGAGAGATCATGACATCCCCTATAAATGGGGCTTTCCAGTTAAAATCATCCTGACCCAAGGGGGTAAGCAGCATAGTATCACTTCTGTAGAGCAAGGTCGTCGCATTTTGGAGCAATGGAACATCTCCCTGCCCTCCTCTGAGGATCAGCATTCTGCTTCGCCAAAACGTCTCTCCTCGGAGTGGAATACGATTGGAGCCAAGAGAGGTACCAAACATTAACTATCCTGATGGTGCATAGGAGAGTTGAAACCTGTTTGGCATCTGCCGAGACTTTTCTGCCCCAACTGATCACCAATTGATTGGTATTATGTTGAGTGGATCACACCGCTCTTGTTTTGATTATTGTTTTTTTGTTATTTTTACTAGTTGGTTGCACTATTGTTTTCCTCACACGTATGGGGCGGGCCGTGGGAGATGGGGGCGGAGTAGGAGAGGAAGGGTGGACACATGGCATAGGCTATATACAGTAGTATATCCTCTGATCTCTAGCATTGTCATGATTCCTTATGGTACTTAAGTTGATTTCTTTAAACGCTAAGGGGCTAAATAGTCCTCAGAAGAGAGCATATTTGTGGTCTGAAGCTCTAACCTCCCGGGCTGACTTACTATGTGTCCAAGAATCACATATTGTTCTGAAAGATGCCCCTAGGATCCGTCATAGTGCCTTCCCATATGTCATCCACTCCCACTATCGCAAAAAACAGAGAGGAGTTATTCTGGCGGTTAAAAATACAGTAGTGTTTACCTCACATGAGGTGGTGACTGACCCTAATGGAAGATATATTATACAGGTCTGCACTGTGAATAACATCAAGTATACTGTAGTAGTTGTATATGCCCCTAACAATCATCAGGTCAGATTCCTCAACAGATTATTGCATAAAATTGCAAAAGTACGCCAAGGTCATCTAATTATCTGTGGTGACTTTAACCTAGTACCTGACCCTGAGGTTGACTCCACTGCTCATACGAGAGGCCGATACCCATCCTTAGGCCCTACGTTGGTAAGGGAGGAATTGTATGACATCTGGAGACTACATCATGCATCAGAACGTGATTATTCATTTTATTCCTCAGCCCATAAGACATATTCGCGTATTGATTTATTTTTACTAAGCAGGTCTCTGCTTCAGTTAGCTACTCACTCTCAAGTAGATGTAATTAAATGGTCTGACCATGCTGCAGTCACTCTATCCCTGCAGGAATCATTTAATATGAGGGAATCTCTCTGGCGCTGTAGCCCTTACATAATATCTAACCCGGTCTACAAGGAGGAGTTGGATAATTCTCTCTCAGAATACTTTGTATTGAATATGGAGTCTGTATCCAACCCCTTCGTCCTATGGAACGCCCATAAAGCAGTGGTCAGAGGAGTGTTTATTAAACTTGGGCACCAAGCAAAGAGATTAAGGGAAAAGAAAACTCAAGACATTCTTACCCAACTGATCTCCCTGGAACAGCAGAATAAGACCCTGTTCTCTCAGGCGAGAACGGACATGATCCACTCTCTCAGATCACAGCTCAGAGAGAGTCTTCTCTTCTCATATGAACGAAGTCTCAGAGCTATTAAAGCCAGGTATTACTCCCAAGGGAATAAAGCTGGCCAGTTATTAGCTAGACGGCTTAAAGGTCAGAATGCTAAGTCTAGAATTCCCTTTCTGATTCACCCATCCACCCATACTAAAATGTATGCTCCAACTGATATTGCGAACCTGTTCGCTGATTACTATTCGGCCCTTTACAATTTGAAGGACGCCTCAGATACCCACATAGCTACAACTACTGAAGTTAACTCATTTCTGCACAGTCTTTCTCTCCCATCCCTCTCACATGATCAGAGTGAACTGTTAGCCAGACCTATTGAAGTAGAAGAGATTTCAAAACTTATTTCCTCCCTTCCCTTGAATAAGGCCCCAGGCCCAGATGGCCTCTCTAATATTTATTATAAATCATTTTCGAATTTACTATTGCCTCACCTATCCACCATGTATAATGCAGCCTTTCAGTCTGGAGCTTTCCCTAGAGAGAATGTGGAGGCCACAGTGGTTACCATTCCGAAACCAGGGAAGCCTTCCACCATCCCACAAAATTTCAGGCCTATTTCCCTTTTGAATTGCGATTTAAAAATATACGCAAAGATTCTGGCCTCAAGGTTGTCCTCTGTTTTACCTGCCTTAGTTGCTCCTGATCAAACAGGCTTTGTCAAGGGCCGACAATTGGTGGATAATACTAGGCGAGTATTGGACATTGTAGACCTGGTCGGCCGTAGGGGAGAGCAGGCCTTGCTAGTGACATTGGATGCCGAGAAGGCGTTTGACCGTCTCAACTGGTCGTTTGCCTTCTCGGTGTTACAAACAATGGGACTTGGGGCGCCTTTTATAACAGCCATACAAGCCCTGTACTCCAAACCATCAGCGAGAGTTTTCGTTAATGGGGCCCTATCTTCTTTGTTTGAACTAACGAATGGTACCAGACAGGGATGCCCCTTGTCCCCCCTAATATTTATATTGGCTATTGAGCCTCTAGCCCAGGCTATCAGGACACACCCACACATTCCAGGGATCAAAATAGGAGAGGTCAGCCATGTTATATCACTTTACGCAGATGATGTGCTTCTGACCTTGTCCTCCCCTGTGGTCGCACTCCCAGCGGCCATATCAGTCCTATCAGATTATGGGAAGCTCTCGTTTTATAAGGTGAACGAGTCTAAGTCACAGATTTTGCCCTTAAACATCCCAGTAAATATGCTTATCTCCTTAAAATCACAATATCCATTTGATTGGCAGGAGAAAAGTGTCAAATATTTAGGAGCAGAGATTCCTGCACATCTATCTGACTTATACACCATGAATTACCTTCCACTAATAGAGGTCATGAAGTGGGATATAGCTAATTTTAGTAAAACAGAGATCTCATGGGCTGGGAGAGTGGCGGCCTTCCAGATGATGACTCTACCAAAACTGTTGTTCATTTTTAGGAATGTCCCAGCACGAGTCCCTGTCCACTTCTTTGTCAAGGCCCAAGCCTTGCTGCACAAGTTCATGTGGGCGAGTAAATGTCCTAGAGTTGCTTCACTTACCTTATGTAGAGGGAAACATCTGGGAGGTCTTGGCCTCCCTAACATCCGAGATTATTTTCTAGCCTCTCAGGTGCAGTCTCTGAGGAGATGGTGGGTAGCAGATGAGATACCTTGGGTGCAGATTGAGACAAGCTTATCCCCTACCCGTAACCTCAAGGCGATGCTTATTAATTCACTTAGCTTATCCCAAGCGTCTACTCATTCACTGCCCTTTATAATACGTCTCTCTCTAGATTATTGGCGTTCATATCACAACAAATGTTATTGTACAACCTTTTCGATGTTAAATTGTTCGCCTCTGCAGCTGTTGGAATTGCACCTTCCTGAAACAGATCTGAGATCTTGGCGTAGTCTAGGCCTTGGAGACCTGTCCCAGTTGTACAGAGATGGAGTATTAAAATCCTTCTCAGATCTGCAGGAGGAATTTTTAATCCCTAAGACGGATTTCTTCAAATACTTACAAACCCGCCATGTGCTTCAGAATAAGTGTCCCTATCGTGTTTGTGCTAATGCTCCACTTTTAGTAAACTGGTCTTCACCTCTAGGTCCCCATTCTACGAAAAAAGGGATTAAACCAATATACCAAGCACTAGGTTCTAAAACGACCTTTGTCAAATCCTCACCTCAGTTGTGTTGGGATAAGGAGCTGCAAGCAGAAGTCTCCGACTCAGATTGGGTAGCAGCTTTCCGCTTTATCTCATCTACGTTTAAATGTATTTCCTTTTATGAGGCAGCTATTAAAACGTGCCTGAGATGGTACTTTACACCTGATAGATTGAGTCGCATTTACCCTGGCACTTCTAACTTGTGCTGGAGGCAATGTGGGGGAAGGGGGACTCTCTTCCATATCCTATGGTCTTGCCCTAAAATAGCAGGATTGTGGGACAGTATTTTTTCGTTGGCCTCCGATTTCTGTGGGGTAGTTATTAACAAATCCCCCCTGTGGGCTCTATTTTTTATAGATATGACTATTTTCCCAGCTAATTGCAGAATTCCAATTGCCTTTTTGTTTTTGATTACTAAATTAGCTTTGACTCAATACTGGAAGTCTGACCGGATCCCAACGGTGGCAGAAATTAAAGAGAGAATGAATACGGCGTGTGCGTATGAGAAGGCTTGGGCATATAAAGAATGCATGATGGATAAATTCTCCTGCTCATGGAGATTATGGCTTGAATACATCTCTCCAACTTCCTCTGCACTTCAGCGCTTTTCACTCTAGTGTTCCCCCCCCCCCCCCCCCCGTACATCTAGGGCAGATATATGACATCTGGAGCTTGTGCTATATTTGTGAGGATATTTTGTGTTTATTTTGTGTTAATTTTGTTTGTTTACTTTAATTCTGTTCCTTTATACATAGGCCCTGAAATGCCTTACTTTATGATGTTGCTTTATTACTTGGGCTACATTGCAATGCATTATTCTTTGTATCTATGTCTATGCCCAAACTGGCAATGTGAATTTTATTCAATATATGATGTTAAAAATCTTTCAATAAAAACTTTGAAACATAAGTTCATAGAGAGGGTTAGGCTCCTATATGCTTCACCGACAGCGAGAATTAGGGCGAATTGAATTCTCTCGGATGGCTTCTCTCTTAAGCGGGGAACAAGACAGGGTTGTCCCCTTTCGCCACTTCTCTTCGCAGTAGCAAAAGAGCCCTTAGCTGCAGCAATACGTATAGCAGATGGGATAGAAGGATTTAGTTATACTATGTGCCAGGAAAGGATAGCATTAACTGCCGATGACCTACTTCTGTTTCTGAACAACTGGAGACAATCCTTACAACACGCCATGACCATTATTGATGCTTTTGGGAAAATGTCTGGGCTAAAAATAAACCAGACAAAATCAGTAGTCATGCCAATAGGGAGACGAACAGTAGAGGAGAATGACCAAACTGTATGGTTGCAGATAGTTACCCAATTTAAATACCTGGGCATACAGATATCTAATAATATGCAGGATTACGACACTCTAAACTTACAGCCTCTCCTAGTTAAGTTTCAGAAGAAAGTGCATGATTGGATTCGGCTCCCACTGACGCTTATAGGTAGAGTAAACCTCATAAAAATCGTGCTCATGCCACAACTACTATACTTATTACACAATGCTCCAATATATGCTCCATAAAATGAGTGTACTTTTTAGGGACCTGATATGGAAAAAGAAACCTCCTAGGATTAAACTAGAAACACTGCAGAGACCTAAAGAACAGGGAGGATTGGCTTTGCCAAATCCTTGGCTGTACTAACTGGCATCCCAGATACAGCACCTAAGGGAATGGGGAGCAGCTAAAGTGGAATCTGCTGCTGGCAGACTGATCCAGTCATTATTGGCTACTGAAATGTTAATACCAGCCCTAGAAGAAGGAAGGTTTGCAGTAGAGGGCAGCAAATACCCTATCTTAATGGCTATACATAAAATATGGAATAAAACAAGACAAATTGCGGGTATACATGGATACTCAGAATATACACTGATTTGGCAATGTATAGAGAACTACAAAAAGTACCTAAATCATGGGAATGGGAGGCAAAAAACTAATATACTGTATATCAAACAGTTATTTAATGAAGGGTCACTTAAATCGTTCAGTCAGTTACAACAAGAATTTGGCCTGCACAGAAGTGGGTTTTATAAATACTTACAGGTGAGGCATGCCATACAAACCCAAGGAAAAAATGCCCCTGTCAAATTAGCACCAAAGCATAAAATAATGGAACTGGTTGTCACCCAAGGCAGTACAGGAGGAATAATATCAACTATGATGGATTACTTGAGGAATACCTTAAACAGCATCCCTTAGGGTTGCTGGATAAATGGAAACAGGATATCCAGGAGCTGACAGAGGAACAATGGGTAGAGGCGCTGAAGTACTTTCCAGACATAGCAGTTAGTGAGGCACAGAGGGTGTCACAACTACTATTATTACACAGAGTATATAAAACTCCAAAATTAATGTATATAATGGGATATTGGGTGAATGATAAGTGTCCTAGATGTAGGGCTTCTCAGGTAGATCTCATACACATGATGTGGAAGTGCCCCAGATTGCGGATATACTGGAGGGAAGTTGTGGAACTGATAAATAGCATATTTCAATGTCAACTACAAATGAAAGCACTTGTGTGTATCTTGGAGTAGACTAAAGAGGTGTCTGTGAGAAGGGGTCACCGACTATCCATTGTGAGGATACTGTACCAAGCTCGTAAATTAATAGCATATTTTATAGGATTATTACATTAATCCGACAAAAGAGAAACTGATTGGTAGAATTGATCTGCTGATTAGAGTAGAAAAATACGTATACTCTAAAAGAAGCAGTGCTAAACGCTTTGAAGAAATCTGGGGGACGTGGATAGATACACCAGGTCTAGCACCATTAGTACTAACGAGAGATAGAAGATTATCAATATAATTATGATACATGAAAGGGGTGGTTGATGGCCCCTCGAACAAATCACCTTATATATGCTATGTACATTGTAATTGTAATCTGTTTATGATGGTACTTGATGGAGTCAATGTTTAAGCTATGTACAATGATAAGGGGCAGAAAAGTATGTCTTTTGAATGCTTGGCTGGGGGGGAGCTGTAGGTGAAATCGATATGATGCAATAGAAATCGAGATGGAAATGAAGACTACGAGAAAACGTCTTGGACAATTTGCTTTATTACTCTGCATGGACTGCATACGAAGGGAGAGGGGGAGGGAGGGAAGGGAAAGGGAAGGAGGGGTGGGAGTTGTATGTGGGGTTATTGTTAACCTGTTCTTATTGCAAAAACAAATATTTGATCCTAAAAACCAAAAGGTACGGACTCACGGGACAGGGATGTAATATTGCCACTAAACAAAGCGTTGGTGCGGAATCAACTGGAATATGCAGTTCAGTTCTGGGAACCAGTCCATAAAAAGAATGCCCTAGAGTTAGAAAAAGTACAGAGGAGAGCAACTAAACTCATAAAGGACCTGGAAGATCTTATGAGCAAAGATTAAATGAACTGAATTTGTTAAAGGGGTTGGCCACTTTTTTAGCACTTATTAAAACTTTAAAGAAAGCAGGGAGACATTACACTTACTAATATATCTTGTTAAGCAGATCTGCCTGGTTTCCTTGCTATTATAAGCCACGCCCCCCCTGTCCTGCTCTCATAGATGCCTGTCTCGTCCATCCCTGCACGTGCCCTAGTCCATGGCTGAAGGAGAAGCTGCTCTCTGGGTCCTAAAGGCACCCTGCTTTTGTCAGAGGTGCTTTCCTTCTGCTGTGACTGTACTCCTGACTGTGCAGGGCTGGCAGTGGCTTAGCAGGGACACTTGTTAATAGCTGAGATAAAGAAACTTTGCAGGAGGAAGGGAGACTGAGGAGAAGCTGTGATGGAGCTCACTGACTGCAGTGATGTAGCAGAGCCAGGAAGGTGCTGTGGACAACAAAGTGTGAGCAATCTAAGTGTCTGTCCTGTCTATGGCCACTCTGCAATGTGATCTTATGACAGACATTGTACGTTACTGTATAATTCCGGTAGCTCTCACCGTGTACTATGTATAAATTAGAGGGTGCTCTACCTAAAAGGTCACCCAAACCTTTTCAGCAGAAACGAGTAAATGTATAATAAAAGTGGTAGGCACACCTCTTACTGGTATGTATAGATCAAATATTTAATAACATAAAAATAAGATAACAATAAAAACAAAGGATAAAAAGTATAAAAAGTAAAATACAATACATATAAGAACTTAACACCAAAGCAATAAGTCAGCAGATATCCGCAATCAAATATAGGTGTGCAAATGTCAGCGTCTAGATATATCACTAATTCTCTTATGATCCCGAGTTTTTAGCTTAATTCAGCTTTCATGTGCAAATATTCAGTTAGTCGCTCCTATATAGTCTCTGGAATCAGCCTTTCACTCCTTCTGTGGAGTGGTTACAATATAGTAGTCAAATCTTTACAGTGAATGCATATGGATACCACAGTCAATTCCTAATAGAGCAAATATTCGCACTCATATATATTGTTTCCAGTACGATATAATTGCGTTCCACGATGTTATTGTATGAAGTAACTTGTAGGTTTGTGTTACTCAAGTACTGAATGTCCCGGAGTGTTGTGGACGCTGTATTTCCCTCTCTCCGTCCTCTCCACAAGGTGCATGTACAGCTGATGTGCGCTCTCTTACCTTCCACCTGGGAACAATGCTTGTGAGGTTTTAGTTCCACTTGTGCTTTGAGACACTTGGTTCCATATGCAGTTTGGACGTTTGTATATCTTTTTCAAAGACTAGTCATATATTCTTTTTAGGCATGCCTTAACTTCTTTCGTCCTGGGGTACTCTCACTTCAACCATACGCGTTTCGGTGTTTCCAACACCTTCCTCAGTGGTGATATCTACCCCTTTCAATTTTCAACAGATTAAATACCCTCTTTTAGCCAAAAACTGGACTGGATCTGGCTACTTCCCAAAGGATTGTTTCTCAAGTTGCCTGTAAACACTGAGCTGGCTGATATCTTTTTCATATTCAGTTTAAGTTACACATATATATTCCTCTATTCACCTTATCATAATATATTACTTTTGGAATGTGTTAATAAGCATATATTACATAAAAAAATAATACCAATTTCATAAAAAATATTTCAATGCGTTTTTTGTGCGTTTTTTGTGCGGTTCTATTGCGTTTTTTCAAAAACATGCAAAAAAAAAGAATTTTTTTTTCTTTTCTTTTTTCCTTTTTCTTTATCTCTGGTTTGCCATATTTTCCTTCATTTGGTTTTGCATGTACTATATTTTTATTTCAAAGGTAGTTAACTCCTAGAATCATACAAAATGGCTCTCTAAAGATACCAATACTTAATTAACCATAATGTTATATAACAATCATACTTGTTGTATTTTAATGTATCTGTGTAGATCCATGCATATTTTGATGCATTGAGTGGAGATATACTGCTTGCTGCAGTGCATGCTGGGATTTTTACTTTCACTTTACAGCTGCTCCTCCTACACAGCCTTTCTGAGGGAGCTCCTCCAGGGAAGTGTGTCATGGTGAACAGGTTAGATAAATGAGCAATACAACCAGTACATGTCACCTGATGGCTGTTGGCTATTGTCTGGGGTACTTTGGATTTTTGATACTTAGGGTGGCCAACCCCTTTAAGCCTTGAAAAAAGACGTCTAAGGGGGGACATGATTAACCTGTTGGATTTTTGATACTTAGGGTGGCCAACCCCTTTAAGCCTTGAAAAAAGACGTCTAAGGGGGGACATGATTAACCTGTACAAATATATAAACCATACATACAATACAACCATACAAAAAATATCAAGGGAAGCAATTCTGTGTTAAAGCTCCTCAAAAAACAAGGGGTCACTCCCTACGACTGGAGAAAAAAGATTCAGTCATAAAAGGCGACGAACATTCTTCATTAAGATTTGTGAATCTCTGGAATAGCCTGCCACATGAGCTGGTCACAGCAAATACAGTAGATGGCTTCAAAAAAAGGTTTAGATGAGTTTTTAATTCAAAATAACATTGAGGCGTATGCCAATGTATAGAAATCTTGTTCTACACAACCTTTCCCCTTGGTCCAACCCCTTTTTAAAAGGAAGATGGACATTGATCCGGGGATCGATATAGCAGGATTACAGGTTGGACTTGATGGACTTTTGTCTTTTTCCAACCTTAACAACTATGTAACTATGGTTACATGGTGCGTGCGGCCAATCACAGCCTTGCCAATACTAGGCATGACTGTGATGGCGTTCAAGTGCCCACAGCTTAAACACTGGTTGATTGGCTGTGCTGCATCCTTTCAATAAGATTTATTTAAACTACAAACAACAAACCCGGACACAGACTTTGGCGCCAAAATCCGTGTTCGGGTTTGGTACCCAGACACCATAATGTCCGGTACGGTCCCGAATGTGGCTTTCCTGGTTCGCTCATCACTAATGGTGATATGTATTTTTCCTTCCCATGTGCATAACCTTACATTTGTCAGTTTTAAACCTCATCTGCCACTTCTCTGCTCAGGCCTCCAATCTATCCAGATCCATCTGTAGCAGTATACTGTCCTCTTCTGTGTTAATTACTTTACACAGTTTAGTGTCAAATGCAAAAAATATATTTTACTGTACAAGCCTTCTACAAGATCAATATTAAATATATTAAAGAGAATAAGACCCAATAATGACCCCTGTGGTAGTGACGATGACCCACTCTGAGTGTGTACCATTAATAACCACCCTCTATTTTCTATCACTGAATCAGATCTACCCACATACAGACATTTTCTCCCAGTCCAAGCATTCTCGGTTTATGTACTAACCTTTTATGTGGTACAGTATCAAATGCTTTTGAGAAGTCAAGATAGACGACATCCATTAATTCGCCAAGGACAAGTCTAGAACTTACCTCCTCATAGAAACTGATTAAATTAGTTAGAGATGACGATCCCTCATGAAGCCATGCTGATATGGGGTTATGTACTTATTTTCATTGAGATACTCCAAGATCTTAGAAAACCTTCAAACAGTTTACCCAGGGGCATAGCTAAAGGCTCAAGGGCCTTGGTGCATGAGTTCAGCTTGGGCCCCCCTTCCCTTAGTGCTCTATGTGTCTTCTTATGGGCTCCTGGGCCCGGTAGCGACTGCTACCTCTGCACCCCCTATAGCTACACCCCTGAGTTTACCCATGACACTGGCTATGACATTACTTAATTCTCTTAGGATACGGGGTGTATGCCAACTGGTCCTGGCGATTTGTCTATTTTAATCTTTTTAAGATGCCGCTGTACTTAGTCCTGGGTCAGACAGGGCACTTTTATTTGGGAATTTACTTTTACATTCTGCGTTTATTTTCCTTAGTGAATACAGTGCAGAAAAAAATATTTAATAGTTTCCATGGCCTTCCGCTCCATGCCTCTGTACTGTATCTTCCAGATTTCAGGCCCAGTGAATGGGTCCACATCTGTGAAACGGTACGCACACAGCCGGTGCACAGTTTTTATGTTAGACCGGCTGTTGAGACTAAGTCTGATGCACAGTCAGTCTATGTACAGCATAACAGAAAAGATTAAGTACAAATGGCTCAGCAGATGAAATATATGCCTATATACTACACATCTGTTGACAATGAGTCTGATGCAAAGTGCATCTATGTATAACTGAACAGATTACTTATTAATGACACAGCAGATGAACTATGTACAGTCATGGCCAAAATTTTTGAGAATGATACAAATATTAATTTTTACAAAGTCTACTGCTTTAGTTTTTATAATGGCAATTTGCGTATACTCCAGAATGTTATAAAGAGTGATCAGCTTAACAGCAATTACTTGCAAAGTCAATATTTGCCTAGAAAATGAACTTTATCCCCCAAAACACATTTCAACATCATTGCAGCCCTGCCTTAAAAGGACCAGCTAACATCGTTTCAGTGATTGCTCCATTAACACAGGTGTGGGTGTTGATGAGGACAGGGCTGGAGATCAATCTGTCATGATTAAGTAAGAATGACACCACTGGACACTTTAAAAGGAGGCTGGTGCTTGACATCATTGTTTCTCTTCTGTTAACCATGGTTATCTCTAAAGAAACACGTGCAGTCATCATTGCATTGCACAAAAATGGCCTAACAGGGAAGAGTATCGCTGCTAGAAAGATTGCACCTCAGTCAACAATCTATCGCATCATCAAGAACTTCAAGGAGAGAGGTTCCATTGTTGCCAAAAAGGCTCCAGGGTGCCCAAGAAAGACCAGCAAGCGCCAGGACCGTCTCTTAAAAGTGTTTCAGCTGCGGGATCGGGCTACCAGCAGTGCAGAGCTTGCTCAGGAATGTCAGCAGGCAGGTGTGAGTGCGGAGACTCTTGGAGCAAGGACTGGTCTCAAGGAGGGCAGCAAAGAAGCCACTTCTCTCCAGAAAAAACATCAGGGACAGACTGATATTCTGCAAAAGGTACAGGGAGTGGACTGCTGAGGACTGGGGTAAAGTCATTTTCTTTGATGAATCCCCTTTTCAATTGTTTGGGACATCTGGAAAACAGCTTATTCGGAGAAGACGAGGTGAGCGCTACCACCAGTCTTGTCTCATGCCAACTGTAAAGCACCCTGAAACCATTCATGTGTGGGGTTGCTTCTCAGCCAAGGGAATCGGCTCTCTCACAGTCTTGCCTAAAAACACAGCCATGAATAAAGAATGGTACCAGAATGTCCTCCGAGAGCAACTTCTCCCAACCGTCCAAGAGCAGTTTGGCGATCAACAATGCCTTTTCCAGCATGATGGAGCACCTTGCCATAAAGCAAAGGTGATAACTAAATGGCTCAGGGAACAAAACATAGAGAGTTTGGGTCCATGGCCTGGAAACTCCCCAGATCTTAATCCCATTGAGAACTTGTGGTCAATCATCAAGAGACGGGTGGACAAACAAAAACCTACAAATTCTGACAAAATGCAAGCATTGATTGTGCAAGAATGGACTGCTATCAGTCAGGATTTGGTCCAGAAGTTGATTGAGAGCATGCCAGGGAGAATTGCAGAGGTCCTGAAGAAGAAGGGTCAACACTGCAAATATTGACTTTCTGCATTAACTCATTCTAACTGTCAATATAAGCTTTTGTTACTCATAATATGGATGCAATTATATTTCTGTATGTGATAAAAACATCTGACAAACGCACATAAAAAACAGAGGGCAGCAGATCATGTGAAAATATAATATTTGTGTCATTCTCAAAACTTTTGGCCATGACTGTACATGCACCTATATATTAGACCGGATGTTGAGAGAAAGTCTGATGCACAGATTAAGAATGAATGGCACAGCAGTGGAACAAGATGCACAGGGCAATTACACAGAGCCTGCACTGTCCCTGCAGTCTCCCTATAATCTTCCTATGCTCTCCCTACAATCTCCCAACACTGTCTCTGCACTGTCTCTATCCAATATTCTACAATTAGAATAAAACAAAGATTGCTAAAACACTGTCCCTAGCACTGTCCCTAGCACTCTCCCTATGATCAGCTCACAGTAAAATTGTGGGGAATTTTTCCTGGTCAGACAGGAATTAGGCTTTTTATAGGGCTGTGACATCACAGGCGATGGCTTTTTGCCGGTTGGCTGGCTTTGTGGCATTATGGTTCATATCTCGTTCCCGGGCTTCTTACTTTCACTTTGTAACACGCATATCTGCCATTTTAGGAAAAAATACTATTCATTAGCACAAAGCGCAAGGAAATTCAGATTTGTGGCAAATCAACGTTTTCCTGAAATTCAGATCAAATTCAATTCATTTGACTTTGATTTGCTCAACACTACTTACTACATATATACTGTATGTTCAGTTGAGCTCAGCGTATATTTGTTGTCAAAAGGAGCTAAAATGCTGATGTGTATGGCAAAGATAAATCCCCCCCATATACATGTGTTATCTAAACTGGTTGTGTTAAGCCGACACCTTTAATTGTTTCAGGATATCACGATGAGTTAAGAAATTTGAGTTGTAACTCTGCTACATCTGTATTACCCTAGTGTGCAAACTGACTCAAATACTGGCCTCAGAAATGAAGGAGCACCTTGAAGATATCGGGTCCTCCATGTTTTTAGGATGTTTTCCATGCACCATTTCAGGTTTGCAGAGGCCTTGTTTGCTTGAATTGCAAAGAAAAACACATTTTGTAAACTACACCCCTAAATAATTCATCTGGGTATTTTGACCCAGTGAAAATGGCTTTTTTTCCAATAATATGTAGTTTTGTAGTTTTGAGTCAAAATGCTTCATTTTTAAATGGGTTTATATAAACACCCCAAAATAATTTTCTCACAAGCATGACAATATATGTGGTCATAAACTGACCATTTGGTTTCTGGGGCACGAATTTTACTGAAATTATTTTCTAAGAGTTTTTATTTTTTGCCAAGTCAGCTGTGTAAGGGATTGTTTTTTCATGGGACAGGTTGTAGTTTTAATTGGTGCATATATCTTTTAATTTAGGGGTACATATGGCTTTTAGATTGCTTTTCCTTCCATTTTATGGGAGGCAAGGCGACCAAAAATTGCAATTATGTCTGTGTGTCTTTTTTTATTATTTATAAGGTTTACCATATGGTAAAAATGATATTTTCACTTTATTATGCAGGTCAGTATGATTATGGCAATACCGAATTTATATAGTTCTTTTTAAAATATTTTACCACTTTGCATCATAAAGTCATCATATAGATATAACTAGTGTTGAGCGAAACGAAGCATCCGAAATAGAATAGAATAGAATAGAATAGAAGCCAATTTTCCCCACTTTATGGGGAAAAAAATTCCTTCCCGACTTCAACCAGGCAATCAGATATAACTCCCTGGATCAACAAACTATTTCTAGTAGCTGCAGCCTGTAATATTATTACCCTCCAAAAATACATCCAGGCCCCTCTTGAACTCCTTTAGTTAACTTACCATCACTACCTCCTCAGGCAGAGAGTTCCATAGTCTCACTACTCTTACCGTAAAGAATCCTTTTCTATGTTTGTGTACAAACCATCTTTCCTCCAGACACAGAGAATGTCCCCTCATCATAGTCACAGTCCTGAGGAAGATATTATTGAGGACAGTCAGCAGCTAATGGCAGCTCAGATTTGGTGGAGAGGTCCGCTGCTTCCTCTTGTAGGCGTGTAAGTAGCGACGATGATAGTCGAATGCGAACAGGAGTTGCCAGCGGTCAGGGACTAGGCCATGAGACTGATGAGGGTGACGTAAGTGATGAGCAGACAGTAGTGGATGATGATGTAGTCGAACACATGTGGGAGCCAGGTGAAGAGAAAGCTTCATCATCATCATCATCATCAGCGGGTGAGGGTAGTAGCTTGCCCGTGAGACGGGGGCAAGGTGGCAGTGTGTGGCTGAGCCAGAAGGGTGCAAGCATGTGCGTGAGCCAGCAGGATGGTAGCAGTGTGAGATCTGTAGCCAAACGTGCCAGTGGTAGACCGTTTGCTACCGAGGAGCCTACCTGTTCGGAAACAACTAGCGGTGCACGGCTTCATAGAGGCAGCGACAGGCAGTCATTAGAGTGGTGGGGGGATAAAAGTCATGCTCGCCAGTGTGGGAATTTTTCATCAAGGCGCTGGAGTACGCCAGTGTGGCCATATGTAGGGTCTGTGGGCAGAAGGTGAAACGCAGCCAGAGTGCCAATGTTGGCATTACAGCCCTGCGTCAAAACATGGAGCGTCACCTTAAAGTGTCCTGGGAAAACCATGGTGCTAAGGTAGTGGTACACACCCCTTTCCCAGCATTTAAGGCTCCACCACCTTAGCAGAAGGGAGCTATGTTCTTTCCTATTGTCTACTGGTCCTGATGCTCCTCTTTGTCACGCATTTCGCCAACAATCGATCACCGTGGCGATTACAAAAAAATAACAGTATGTGGGCACGCATCCAACAGTGCAGAAGCTGAACATGCTCCTGGCCAAGTTGCTGGTACTACAGTGCCTCCCTTTTCATGTGGTTGACTCTGCACATTTTAGAGAACTGATGGCTTGTGTCAAGACAAAGTGGAGAGCCCCAAGCCATCACTACTTCTCTAAAAAACTGTACCAGTCCTGCATATGTGCTTACGGCAGAATGTGGGCCAATCCTTGAGCCTGTCGGTGTCTGGTACAGTAACGCCCAGGAATTGTGTACAGAAATAGGTGGTTTATGAGCCCAAGCAATAGGAGAAGAACAAGAGAAGCAGGAGGAGCATGCAGAGCTGGAGGGCGATGAGGAAGACCAGGCAGATTACCCTGACAAATCAAGGCAGTATGCAGTGGAGATGGAGGCAATTCCCTCTAATTCCCTTGTGCAAATGACCAGATGCATGCTGAGTTGCTTGCATAATGACAGCCACATTATCACGATTGAGGGATGACTAATGGCTCTCGACAATGTTAGCCCCTAGCTACCAGTCCAAAATGGAGGACTTTTTTAAACCTGCTGAGAGGGATAATACATTCAACTACTATCAAGACATCCTGTGTAGTCAGTTGGTCATGCCATCGCCCATCCTCACGAAAGTCTGACCAGGTCTCTGATGAGCATGTTTCTTCACGCGCCTACTGAATAAACCAGCCAGCAGAAGGACATGGAGAAGAACCTGAACCAGCAGGTGGTGGCATCCTTGGACTGCACCATATTACTCTAGATCCAAGATCCCTTGGACTACTGGACAGCCAAATTTGAATTGTGACCGCAACTGGCCAAGTTTGTCCTGGGCAAGCTTTCCTTCAGTAGTGTGGCAGGGGGCATAGTTATCCCAAAGAGAACTCACCTTTCAACACAAAATGATTTCCACACACCAGTGCCTGATGCATCAGAGTAGAAGATTCTGGCAGTAATGTTCTGACTGCAGTCTGCCGCACCAGAACATTGTGAAAAATGGCACTATTGGCCACTATTCTGATGCTGCCACCCGCCTGATGCCACACACCTGCTAACTCTGCTGCCATCTTCTACTACTGCCACCATGCTGTTACTGTCACTGATATTGCCCTCCCCCTCTGTGACTGGGCCACTATGTTGACTTCTCATGCTGTTGCCACCCTCACCACTCTGTGACTGGGCCACTATGTTGACTCCTCATACTGTTGCCGCCCTCCCCACTCCGTTCTGGGGCCACTAGTGTCCTTGTTTGGCCTTGTTGATATCACCGTTTATTTTACGCTCCTTCTGATCTTTCAAGAGAACCAAAAAATGGAAAACACTGCAGATCCTATCTTTGGAGCATCTATAAGGCCTCGATCACACGCTCAGTATTTTTGTACTAGGACTTCGTCACGATTTGGAAGCCAAAAGCAGGAGTGGGTCCAAAACACAGAGGACATGCAAATATTTCCATTACATGTTATCTCTGTTTTGGACCCACAGCTTTTTTTGCCTTACAAATACTGATCAATTACTGACCAAATATTGACCGTGTGAAGGCGGATACTTGTTGTTCTTCTGACAGATTGGAAGAAGGGTAAAATAAACGCAAACTTACTGCTGACACCCTCCTCACTCTGTCATGGGGCCACTACTTGTATCAGTGGCTAACAAAACAGGTTATCTGTCAATCTATGTGGAAACAGTAGATAGTGTAAAATGAGACAGCTCTTTTCCACTACAGTATAATCAGTGGCTAACAGAACAGGCTATATTAGAATCTTGGGCCACTCCACATTTAAGTACATTATACCTGTAAGGCTGAGTTCACACTTCAGTTATTTAGTCAGTTAATTCCAGTAGTTACTGTATAGTGTGCCAAAATCAGGAGCCAATCCTACTCTCAGATAAGGTATCATGAAATATCTGCACCTGTTCTGTGTTTTTGAACCATAACTGACCAAAGAAGTGAAGGGATAGTGAAGAGTTAGATTTGGTGGATGTGATTGACCATCCTAAAAAGATGTGTTTTTAGGGAGCATCCAAATCTGTGGATATTGTGAATTAGGCCCCATTCACACGACCGTATGAATGGGGCCGTATCTATTCCGCAATATTGCGGAATAGATGAGGCCCCATTCACCTCTATGGGAGCGCACAGCTGGCTCCGTGCCGCGGCTCCGCATTAAAAGATAAAACATGTCCTATACTTGTCCGCATAAGCGAACAAGTATAGGCATTTTGAATGGGGCGCCCGGCCGTGTGTTCTGCAGTGCTGCGGAACACATGCCGGGCAGCAGCCGTAAAATTGCGGACCCGCAATAATAGAGCCGTCTGAATGGGCCCTCAACCTGATTGCTCTGTGTAGGATGTTCCTAGAGAACTGGTGAGAGATTCAGTTTCGGATAGAGAGAGGACTTTATGTTAGAGACAGCAAGCAAAGAGTCACTGGTGTTCTGGAGTACATCAGGGGAGATGTCAAGGGATGAAGTGTATAGTTGGCTATCCTCAGCCTAGAGATGGTACTGAAAAGCATATCTACTGAGACTGCATAGAGAGAAAAGAGGAGAGAACCTAAGACTGAACCCTGAGGAACCCCAACAGCAAAAGGTAGAGGAGAAGTATAGCCAACAAGTGATACACTGAAAGAATGGTCAGAGAGATAGGTAGAAAACCGAGAGAAAACAGTGTCTTTAAAGGGGTTGTCTCACTTCAGTAAGTGGCCTTTATCATGTAGAAAAATATAGGAAAAAACACTAGTCTATGTGTGCTACCATGGTCCCGGCCACCAGAAAGGTTGGCCCTTTTTCCTATAGTGTGCAAGCCCGACCACCATTGATGTATTGCAGGTTGGTCTGTAACCATGTAAACGAGCAGTGTATAATATGATGGAAAAATAAATCCAGCTAGCAAAGGAAGCAATATGGACAATCACAATACGTTAGTAAGTGTCTTATACTAACTTTCTCTACATGATAAATGCAATTTGCTGAAGTGAGAGAACCCCTTTAAGGCCGATAGATTGGAGCATGCTAGTAGGAGATGGTGGTCTACAGTGTCAAACGCTGCAGAGAGATCTAGAAGAATTAGTATTGAGTAGTCACTGTTGCATTTAGCTATAAGGAGGTAAATTCTCACTTGGTGAGGGCAGTTATTTTACATTGTAGAGAGAGGAAAGCAGGTTGTGCTGTTATTGCAGCACAATGCATTCAGTAATAATGTAAGGTAATATTGACGCAATGCAATGTGTTAAGGGTTAACTGGTATATAAATCCAGCACAATGGGTTCAGTAATAATGCATGGTAATCGACTCAATGCAATGTGTTAACAGTTAAGTAGTATACGAATGCTGTTATTGCAGAACATCATGTTCACTAATAATGCATGGTAATATTGATGCAATGCATTAACGGTTAACTGGTATATAAATTCTATTATTGCACCACAACACATTCAGTAATATTGTGGGTGCTGTATCTTGACACAATACAATGCATTAACATTCAACTGTGTCTGACTTTAGCAGTCTTGGGGCAGTCCTACGTACTGACTGACAAATGAGTGACTGACTGCTGTCAGTCACTGATTAGGACCACCCACATGGCTCCTAAGGTCAGAATGAGCAGAGGTTTAATGTATAAATTACAAGTTTTACTGAATCTTTTCCCACAAAACTATACATCAATCTGCTCCGCTCCTCCTACTGTATAACATGCTGCCTGCAGATTGTGCTGCGTCTTGACAGTGAAAGGTCCTAGTTAAAAGTACAGACAAACTGCATTCTGATGCACAATAAATGCAAACTGCAGGTTTAGTGTCCCTTCAATGATGTACCTGTGTCTTGGAATCAAGAATGCTTCTATTCACTGATAGTATGAAGAGATCTTGGAATAGTTGAAGAACTGATATTAAAAATGTTTTTCGAAATATAATACATAATTAGTGATGAGTGGAACGGTGGGTTTGAGGCGTTCGACCAAACTTCGTTTCATAGTTTGGTTCAGATTCCGAACTTGAACCAAAACTACGAACCCCAATGAAGTCAATGGGGACCCGAACTTTGGGGCTGAAAAAG
The DNA here is from genome assembly GCA_900303285.1 of Rhinella marina. Classification (NCBI taxonomy): domain Eukaryota; kingdom Metazoa; phylum Chordata; class Amphibia; order Anura; family Bufonidae; genus Rhinella; species Rhinella marina. The sequence goes on from ONZH01028636.1 coordinate 58,656, forward strand.
GGCTGTAAAAAAGTCATAGAAAGGGCTAGAGGGCTGCAAAAGCATCCAAAATGGGGGTAAGAGCAGTACAATTGCCCTGCAAACATATGTGCATGGGGAAATGACTTCTTGAACTAGGAGGCAGAGGTCCAAGTGGAGTAGGAAGTTCAGGAGGCCGTGAATGTGGCGGTGTAGGTAGAAGAGGTGGAGGTGGTGGAGGAAGAAGCTAGCACTCTTTCTGTTTTGTTTTTTTAACCTTTTCTACCCCGGAGGTTTTTTCGGTTTTGTGTTTTTGTTTTGCGCTCCCTGCCTTGATACAGCCATAACTGTTTTATTTTTCTGTTCATACAGCTGTATGAGGGCTTGTTTTTTGCGGGACAAGTTGTACTTTCCAACGCCACCATTTAATATTGCATATGGTGTAGTGAGAAGCGGGAAAAAAATTCCAAATTCCGGTGACATTGCAAAAAACGCAATTCCGCCACAGTTTTACAGGGGTTTTTATTTACAATGTTCGATGTGCATTAAAACCGACCAGTTAATTTCATTCTACTGGTCAGTACAAATCCGGCGATACCTAATATGTATAGTTTTTCTTGCGTTTAAAATTATAAAGTTGGACTTTTTTTTCATTTTTTGACCCCTATAACTTTTTGGTATTTATGTTTACAGAGCTAATTTTTTGCGGGGCGATCTAAACTTTTTATTGATACCATTCTGGGGTGTGTATGACTTTTTCATCGCTTTTTATTATTTTATTTTTTTTAAAGCGACAAAAAATGGCGAATCGGCCATTTTGACGCTTTTTTCTGTTTCGTTGTTTTCCGTATGGGAAATATTATTTTATATTTTTATAATATGGGCGTTTTCGCACGCGGAGATACTCATAATGTATATATTTTTTAATTTTTTTAAATACTTTTATTTACTTATTTTTTTAAACTTTATTTTATTTTTTTACACTTTTTTATAGTTCCCATAGGGAACTATAACTAGCAATCATTTGATTGCTTATATCATAGACTCCAATGCACTTGCATTGGCGTCTATGATGATTTTAGAGCTTTCCTATGGAGCACTATTACAGGCAAGGGCTCCATAGGAAAGCCCATGCAGCAGCCTCCTGTCATTTACTGTGACAGGGGCTGCTGCAGGCACGCTCCGGCTCCTCCGATCACCACACGGGGGAGCCGGAGCAAAACCGTAAGCGTGCGAGGGGTTAAATGTCCGCGATCGGCATTACTGCCGGTCACGGACATTAGCCGCGGGTTTCTGCTAGTGGGAAAAGCAGGTCACCCGCGGCCATCACGCCCGCTCCTGCGCGCCATCTTTAAAGTCCTGGCCAGCGTCATACTAGTACGGCACTGGTCGGGAAGGGGTTAAATGTGTCTGTCAATTCTGTGTGTGACCTTTACCCATTTTTTGGGGTGCAGCCAGTATATTTCTCTACTCTGCCAATATTAGGCATAATGATCTTGAGCCAGGAAGTCGAGGTCCGAGTGGAGGAGGGGGACGTGGAGTTTTATGTGGAGGTGGGGGAGGAAGCCAACACTGTTTCTGTTTGGTTTTTACGCCTTGAGAAGTGTTCTGCTTCAGCGAATGTTGGCCTCGGTGGTGAACCCTTTTTGGGTTATTAGTTCTTGGTCCTCGATTGGGGCCAGGGTTATCTTTTTGTCTTGGTCCCTTGCAGGTGCCTTTTGTCCCAGAGGGACTGGGAAATGTTTTTTTGGGGGGCTCTCCTCTTATGGAGAGGGCCTACGATAGGCAGCAAGCTTGTGCACGTTTTTGTGTGGCATGCTGCACGATTTTGTTACACGGGTGTAGAAAACACGATCCTCTGGCTTAAAAAAAATCTGTTCTTATCAGTGTAATATCTGATATGGCCCGTATCTGGTGACCATATATATAATGGATTTTTTGAGCAGGGAGAGTGAAAAAGAGCTTGATCTGTCCACTCTACGCATTGACCTACTATACTGCGGATCGCCTTTGTGTGTGACTGTTCTCCGGACTGCAAATGGCTCTGCGGGCAAGGCCATGTTTTGCTTCTTTCTCCTGCCCCTCTTAAGGGGTCTAGGCTGGGACAAGTGGGAAAGCTACATCCGTTATAACTGCTGTAGTATGTGTTCGTCTCAGTGTAATATCTTGTATGTCCCTATCTGGGGACCATATATTAAAAGAATTTCCTCTCCTACTACATTTAGACGGACGCAAAAGGGGTGTTCTTAATTTTTTAAAAATTGCCTTAGCGTCAAAGACATACTCCACAGACAAATTTTCTCTCCAAGTACAGTTAAACAGATGCAAAAGGGCTGTTTTTAATTTTTTAAAAATTGTTTACATTTTTTCCCTCCTTTTTTAGTTACTGTAGGCCCCAAATCATTGAGAAATGGCAAAAAGAATGCACAAAGTGAGCTGGAGTATAAGAAAGGCTGGGTGTGGAGGGTATACGTATATAAACTTTTTCCTTTTTTTGGTTTGTTTTTCGGTTAGTGGAGGCCCCAACACATTGGGAAATGAAAAAGAGAACGCATAAAGTGTGCCGGAGTATAACAATGGTTGGGTGCAACGGGTATACTTTTCTACTATGGCCAAGGAACAGAGTTCTGTGGTATCCAGGCCTGGTTCATTTTAATAAACGTGAGCTTGTCCACGTTGGATGTGGACAGGCGGATGCACTTGTCTGTGATCATCCCCCTGCCATGCTAAACACACATTTGGACAATACACTGGCCGCAGGGCAGGCCAGCACCTCCAAGACTTAAAGGGCAAGCTCAGGCCATTTGCCCAATTTGGAGACCCAGGGGTAGACCGTCAGTACGTGCAGATATGTGCACACGTACCGTTCCACCATGTTGCTGAAGCGCTGCCTCTTGCTAAGACGGTCTGTATCAGCTGGTGATGCTGGATGTTGTGGTGTGCTGACAAAGCTTTCGGCCATGCTAACCCACCCTTCTGAGGTGCTGGCGGTGTCCCAGCTGCGTTGGCAAATTCTTCCTCCTCTGTCTTGTGCTTTCACTACAAGTGTGCGCTTGCGAATCTTCCGATCACACTCCAGTGATGGAATTAAGGACGGCATGTTGTTCTTGCAGCGGGGATCCAGCAGGGTGGCCAACCAGTAATCAGTACAGTTTAGAATGAGGGCAACTCGGCGGTTGTTGGGTAGGCACTGCAGCATGTAGTCGCTCATGTGTGCCAGGCTGCCCAGAGGCAATGACAAGCTGTCCTCTGTGGAAGGTGTATCGTCTGTTTCCTCTGTGTCCTCCCAGCCAAACTCCAGTGATGCCTGTGAGTTGATTTAGGTGCCACCCTGCTGTGAACGGGGATTCTCCTCCTCATCCTCCAAAACTGAACAGTTGTGTACCGGGCCGGTGTTGTTGCAGGAAACCACCCTCCGAGCCACTTGTGAACGACTGGCCTGATAACCGTGGGAATGATCCCTCTTCCTCCTGTGCCACATTCTCATCCATCAACGCCCAAAGCTTTTTGTTCAAGTGGAAGTTGGATAGTAATGCTAGTATTCGAAACAGCACAACACGGCACACACGTCCCTCATGGAGGCTCACTCGTTGGTGGTGTTCTGCAGAGCGACTCACCCGTGCGTGCTGCAGCTGAAACTCCACTATCGCCTGTTGCTGCTTGCACAATCTTTCCAGCATATGCAAGGTTTAGTTCCACCTTGTGGGTACATCGCATATGAGGAGGCGAGCAGGAAGGGCTTCGCAGGTGACGGTGATGGTGTTGCTGTGACATCCTCTTGGCGGGTTGGCAGATGACCCTGTCACTCCAGAGGGGAAAGAGGCCGAGACCCCAGCAGAAGAGGGAGCAGGAGGAGCCGCAGATCTTTGGTTTTTCAGATGTTTACTCCACTGCAGCTCATGATTTGCAGTTAAATGCTGGGTCATGCAGGTGGTGCTCAGGTTTAGAACATTTATGCCTTGCTTCAGGCTCTGACTGCAAAGCGTGCAAACTACCTGTGACCTGTCATCAGCACACTGCCTTAAGAACTGCTACACCAGGGAACTCCTTTGTGCTGGCTTTGGTGCACTATGTCCCTTGGCGCGTTGTGCCAGTGACACAATTAACTGACGTTTTAACTATTGTATTTCCATGTGACAATGGCAAGGAACGTGTTTTGTGGACCAAAAAAAATCTGTGTGTCAGCGACACTATTAACTGACATTTTAACTACTGTATTACCGTGTCACTGGTGCAAAGGAGTAGTATTACACCGACCAAAAATGACTACAGGTCACCCACAGACTGAAAAGCACAATTAAGTATTGTATTTCTGTGTAACTGGTGCAAAGTTGTTGTATTGCACTGATCAATAATCCCTACAGGTCACCTGCACACTTTCTTAAAATTATATAAGCCTAACACTCTCCCTGCTTGCAGCAGCATCCTGTCCCTACAGTAGTTAGAGCAGAATGGCGGCGCACCATGTGATCCCGCATTTATGCATGTAGGGTCACATGGTGGGCTGGCCAATCACAGCCATGCCAATACTAGGCATGACTGTGATGGCTTCCACAGCTTAAACACTTGTTGATTGACAGCACTGCAGCCTTTCAACAAACTTTATTTTAACTACGAACAATGAACACGGACTTTGACGCCAAAATCCGCGTTCTGTACCCGGGCACTGTAATGTTTAGTACTGGCCCGATTGTGGCGGTCTGCTTCGCACATCGCTATACATAACCTTTACACACATAAAACCAAAAGTCTCCTTTAAATGTCTAGAGACATAAGACTGCATAATGCTGTAGAGAACTATGTGTGATACAGTGTTCAGAAGAAAATCTAATATTACAGATCTGGATTGTACATCACTAACAAACTTTTATCTTTCATTGTCTTGTAGATCATTCCATGCCACAATTCCAAATGAATATGAGTTTCGAGCTAAAGTCTTGGCAGAAGAATTGACAGAGCTAGGCCTCACTTTCAATCCGTCATTCTTCATTTGTGCCAGCTATTTGTCTCCCTCCAAACGAAGTAATTATCGACATGAAGTATGGTTGAGTGTAGCCCAGGAATAACAAGAAAGATTTCTTAAGGTGCTTGTACACATACGGATCGATAATAATTTGGTTTTACTGTGAATTGCCATAGTTTGCTATGTGGTTTTTGGCCTCAGCATAAGTAGAGTTGAAGGACATAAAACTGTGCTCCGAAACCTCAACAATTTGCAGTAAACCATGTAGGCCATTTTTGATGCACAGTTCCTGGACACATGGTACAAACCGATATGTGTGTACGAGCACCCTAAGGCTAACTGTATTTGCTGTAAATTGTTTCATTTAGAAGATTATTTGTGCTCACGTATAGGAATCTTCACATATTGCAGCAATACAATAAAATATTTTCTGCATTAAACATACATATGGCATTAAATATATGTGCACTCAATATACATTTTTTTCTACATTTTCTTCTCCACAGCCCTGTTCTTCTAATCCCCCATAATGTATTATTGTGTTGCTTTATGAAATATAGGGGACATTTGTCATCCTTTCAGCATGAGAAAAGTGGCACCAAAAAGTCACAAACTGTGGCACATGCTGCTGTTGCAAAACATTTTACTCACCAGATCCCTTGCTGGTCTACAATAGATCACTGATTTGTTGCAAAGACCTGCACAGATGTGCCACAAATATTAACAGGCATGTGTCTCAATAATTGCAGTGCATCTAATGTAAGCAGGGGATACTCTGGTCTTCATAAATATCCCCCTATGTCCTACGACATACTCTATTTATCGAGCCACACAATGGCCATGTTAACAAGCCCTAAGTAAGTTACTGGTATCTAAATATTTGAGTTAAAGGTAAACCTGCCCGTTATGTCTGAATTCATATGTTTTTGTTCTGGATGTATTATCCATCTGTATAAGGGCCCGTTTTGCGGAATAGATGCGGCCCCATTCATTTCAATGGGCAGCATTAAACCACGGACAGCCGCGGCTCCATGCCGTGGCTCTGCAAAAATAGATAGAACATATCCTATTCTTCTCGCAATTGCGGACAAGAATAGGTATTTTGTAAGGAGTGCACATTGCGGAACACACACTTACTCAGATGTGTCATGGCCTGAATAGGGGTTTAACTGACCCAAACTCAGAGCATCATAGATACTTATGATGCTCTGAGTTCAGGTCAGTTAAAACAACCTTCTGTTATTAGATAACATTTACATTTACAGGGGAATGAACCAAATATTTTCCTGATGCTCTCCTTTTAATCTTTTAAGCTGAAAATTCAAGAAAGTCAGATTGCTTTGTGGGTACACTCTTCATTGGTAGTCCAAGACACTTCCATCTGCCCTCAGATTGGTCAGAACTACTCATATGACCAGTGCTAGCCAATCCAAGATCAGATTTGAACAACAGGAAGTGTCTTGGAGTACCAAAAGCACAGTGTGCATCAGATAATCCCCAGAAAAGATGCAACCATCTTACATGACAAAAGAGGAGCCCTGGAATCAGAAGATCTGCAGCTGAAAACATGAAAAGGAGGGCAGCAAGTAATTGTGATCATTCTCCAGTCAGTGTGATTTTTTTTTCTCTTGAATCAGGGGGTTGCTTTAAAGAAGCTACCAACAAAGGCTCTTATGATGGTCATCTCAGAACTTACAGACAAGGCCCAGTCTTGGGAGATTTTAGGACAGAAATTTATGTGACTAAGAATCAGTTCCATTCACCAGAATGGGGCTTGCAGTAAACCATGTGTTTGCTGCTAAAACAACCCCAGTTAGATGAATGGAACGGATGTTCAGTTGCTGAAACGTCTGCAATAAAATCTGTCTGTCTGTGAAGACACCATTATGTGTATGTTTCCTGTTCTTTGGTGTAATGATTATACATTCTGGCTGGCACTCATACAATTGTCTGGTGCCCATCCATTTTACACTAGTGGATGTCAGAAGGAAAGACATCACCAGTAAGTTGTCCATATATTTGGACATCTACAGTATATAAAATTAAGGGTTCCTTTTTTTACAATGTATTTTGTAAAAAAAGAGTTTCAAACGTGTTTTTTGTGGCACATTTATATTGCTTGACATTTTGTATGAGCATTTTTTATGCCAATTTTATAAGTCCTATAGAGTCCTATAGAGTCCTATAGAGTAACCTATGAAAAACCAAAGAATACTGTGTTCCGAAAAAAAACCTCCAAACACTAAAAGGCCACCTAAACCAAAAAGCTCTGAAGAGAGAATTTACAGTATATTGCTAAAATATGCAGTAAAAAAATTCCACCAACATTACAGATAATGCTGTCTCTGAAACTGACTTAAGTCTGGAAAAACACAGTTTTGGATGCAGTCTGAGGTGCAGTTTTTTTGTTTTTGAGCTAAATTCCGAAATAGATTCAGAATGAATTGAAAATATATACATAATTCCTGCTGGGTCCACGTTAAACTGCATCCAAAACTACACGTGTGATTTCAGCCATTCATTATTATGGGATTTCTAAAAATAGGTGAATAAGAGCAGTTTTAGATCGCATACAAATGAATGGAGAGAGCTGCGCATTCTTGGACAACCCTTCATTCATGACTCCCAGAGACTGGACCTTGATCTTTAGATACCAGCAGGTGACCCACACCTTTTGGAGATTTATGTTATATGCTTTAAACATGCCTTGAATGTCCAGATGAGAGTACTTCTTAAATGCATAGCGCTCACTTTGACCTGGAGGAAACAGTAAAGCAATAAATTAGGGGTATTTCTGTCTCATTACATATTTTACTTCTACAAAAAAATGAATTCTGATTTACTCCAACTGCAGACTTAATAATGCTGTGTTCACATCTCTGATGCCAACATAAGTGAGAAACACTAATGTAACTTGCACATATTTTTTCCAGAAACTCAGAGCAGCCTTGCCTGGTCTTTAGTACTCCTCAAGCATAACTAGGTACTCTCCATAATGAGAAAGAATACCTCCCAGACCCTGGCAAAGGCCTCTCAGCTAGTTAAGACATTTTTTACTGATCTGCTCTGATAATCATATGGAAATAAATAATTGTAGTTACTTACTACTTATTAACCAAATTAAGCTTTACAGTCTGTTTAAAAAGCTAAGCACTGACCTTGGATAAGTATGTTATATCTGCAGGTGTAAGACTCACTCTTCGTTTTGAAGAGAAAACTGATTTGTGTGCCAGTTTTGCATTGTTAGCCTATTTTCCATCTACCCAAATTCAATTTCTTTGCAAGTTCAGAAGAATTGAAACTAAATGAATTTGAACAAATTTGCACATTAGTCATATTTACAGGCAAATGCCTGTTAATTTTTTATTTATTTTTATGCTTCTTGACTAATTGCCCCACAAAGAATGTTATTTCTAACACAGTAAAAAATGTTACATTGTAAGATATTTTTTTCTTTTGTTTCACATGAAAACGTAAAAAATTGAAGAAAACAATACATACCTATAGTAAATACCCAGTATTTCCTGCTATGAAAATGTTGTGCTCGATATATTCACTATAATGATCCTGGGTGAAAGAAGACACAGAGTGGATCAGTTGCTAATAAAGTAGATAATTTGCTCAGAACTACAGTCATGGCCAAATGTTTTGAGAATGTTATATTTTCACATAATCTGCTGTCCTCTGGTTTTTATGTGTGTTTGTCAGATGCTTTTATCACATACAGAAATATAATTGCAATCATATTATGAGTAACAAAAGCTTATATTGACAGTTAGAATGAGTTAATGCAGCAAGTCAATATTTGCAGTGTTGACCCTTCTTCTTCAGGACCTCTGCAATTCTCCCTGGCATGCTCTCAATCAACTTCTGGACCAAATCCTGACTGATAGCAGTCCATTCTTGCACAATCAATGCTTGCATTTTGTCAGAATTTGTAGGTTTTTGTTTGTCCACCCGTCTCTTGATGATTGACCACAAGTTCTCAATGGGATTAAGATCTGGGGAGTTTCCAGGCCATGGACCCAAAATCTCTATGTTTTGTTCCCTGAGCCATTTAGTTAGCACCTTTGCTTTATGGCAAGGTGCTCCATCATGCTGGAAAAGGCATTGTTGATCGCCAAACTACTCTTGGACGGTTGGGAGAAGTTGCTCTCGGAGGACATTCTGGTACCATTCTTTCTTCATGGCTGTGTTTTTAGGCAAGACTGTGAGAGAGCCGATTCCCTTGGCTGAGAAGCAACCCCACACATGAATAGTTTCAGGATGCTTTACAGTTGGCATGAGACAAGACTGGTGGTAGCGCTCACCTCGTCTTCTCCGAATAAGCTGTTTTCCAAAGGGGATTCATCAGAGAAAATTACTTTACCCCAGTGCTCAGCAGTCCACTCCCTGTACCTTTTGCAGAATATCAGTCTGTCCCTGATGTTTTTTCTGGAGAGAAGTGGCTTCTTTGCTGCCCTCCTTGAGACCAGGCCTTGCTCCAAGAGTCTCCGCCTCACAGTGTGTGCAGATGCACTCACACCTGCCTGCTGCTATTCCTGAGCAAGCTCTGCACTGCTGGTAGCCGAATCCCGCAGCTGAAACACTTTTAAGAGACGGTCCTGGCACTTGCTGGTCTTTCTTGGGCGCCCTAGAGCCTTTTTGGCAACAATGGAACCTCTCTCCTTGAAGTTCTTGATGATGCGATAGATTGTTGACTGAGGTGTAATCTTTCTAGCTGCGATACTCTTCCCCGTTAGGCTATTTTTGTGCAGTGCAATGATGACTGCACGTGTTTCTTTAGAGATAACCATGGTTAACAGAAGAGAAACAATGATGCCAAGCACCAGCCTCCTTTTAAAGTGTCCAGTGGTGTCATTCTTACTTAATCATGACAGATTGATCTCCAGCCCTGTTCTCATCAACACCCACACCAGTGTTAATGGAGCAATCACTGAAACGATGTTAGCTGGTCCTTTTAAGGCAGGGCTGCAATGATGTTGAAATGTGTTTTGGGGGATAAAGTTCATTTTCTAGGCAAATATTGACTTTACAAGTAATTGCTGTTAAGCTGATCACTCTTTATAACATTCTGAAGTATATGCAAATTGCCATTATAAAAACTGAAGCAGTAGACTTTGTAAAAATTAATATTTGTATCATTCTCAAAACTTTTGGCCATGACTGTACAATGTAAGTGTTACGTAACAGGTAGGGAATAGTACAGCCCTGAGCTCCACCCACACCACTATCCCTACCTACTTGCACGGTCCATCCTAAGTGACGGTGCGCAATTGGATGGTGGTACCTAGCTTACGTAAGTGCAGGGCCTTACAGGAAGGGATGAAAAAGTGAGAAAACGACAGACTAAGACAGACAACACAGATACTCATTCACGTCGGCGCTCAGTTCTTACACCCAATCAAATAGTAACTTATAAAAGGAAATATACTTGGCTTATAATGAAATTCAGTGTAATTGGATGCATAACTGTAGGTTCAAACACAAATGTTGCTTTTGTGGAGTAACGCATCCACTCAACAAGTGTTTTAAAAAGCAACATCCCTCAATATAACAAAGAGATCATTTCAAAAAGCGGTGACACCTCTGCTAACACAAAGATTAATTCTATGGTTAGACAGATATTCAAGGAAAAGTTGTTATTATTAGAAGGTTTCAATAGAGTTTTTTACATACCTGAATTCAAGGGAACGGGATGTTGCTTAGTTGATCATTTAAAATCTGTAGAAAAAATATAAAAAAAACAACTTACATACAAAATACAAACTGAGTTATTAGCAGGAAGATTTGAAGGTCTTTTCACTTCTCCACTATTTAACAATTTTAGAATGTCCCCTTTAGGAGTCGTACCAAAAATGGAAAAAAAGATAGTTTAAGACTGATACAGCATTTATAATTCCCAGCAAAAAATTTCTTAAATAACGAGATTCCAGACAATTTGGCTACAGTTAAATATGTATCTTTTGACAATGCCCTAAAAATATTAAGAAAATGTGGGCAAAACGGACATTAAATACTCTTTCAGGCTCCTCCCCATTAACCTAGAGGAATGTAAATCTTTAGTAATTTATTTAAAGAAAAACTTTTATTTTGATATAGCCTTGCCGATGGGTTTCACTTTATGATGTCTATAGTCTGAAGCATTTTCCACTTTAATACAGTGGGTAGTGGAACAGAATTAAGAAACTGGAAACATCATACACTACTTAGATGATTTCTTATTCATAGGCAGAACTGAAACAAACGAATGGCAACATACTGTATTTTTCGCTTTATGAGACACACTCGATGATAAGACGCACCTCAGATTTTAGAGTAGGAAAATAAGAAAAAATATTTTTCAGCAGATCGTCATATTAGACCTCCCATAAATATCAGGACATCACACCCCCATATCTGCCCTTCATGTCAGACCCCAATCAGATTTCAGATTAGCCCTTTCAGACCCCCATCAGACCTCAGATTAGCCCTTTCAGACCCCCATCAGACCTCAGATCAGCCCTTTTAGACCCCCATCAGACCTCAGATCAGCCCTTTCAGACCCCCATCAGACCTCAGATCATGCCTTTTCAGACCCCCATCAGCCATTTCAGACTCCCATCAGCCCTATCAGACCTTAGATCAGCCCTTTTTAGACCCCCATCAGCCCAAAACAACTAACTCCGCTTACCTCTCCTGCACCACGGCTCCTCTTCTTCTCCCGCTGGCGCTGCACTATCACCTAATTGCGTGCAGCATCAGGTCAGAGTGCGCACACTACGACTTGATGCTGTACGGGGTCAGGACAGTGCAGCGCAGGCAAGAGAAGACAAGAGAGCATCGACCCCAGCAAGAAGACCAAGGAGGGTAAGTATCTTTCCCGCTCCCGGCACCTAATGTATTAATTAATTAAAGTGAGCGCTTCCACTTTATAAGATACACAGCCATCTTCCCCCTACTTTTGGGGTAAAAAAAGTGCATCTTATAAAGAGTAAAATATGATATAGCATCTTATTTCAATTTACCCTTAGCAGCTGATAAGAGAGTTCTGCCAACACATAGGATAACTGTTTTAGGTATAGAGATTGACACAAGGACAAAATTCAAAAAATGAGAAAACAAGTAAATAGACTTTTACATAATAAAAAATCCAATCGACCTTAGGTCTTCTAAATTTTATAACCAAAGTAATACCCATGGGAAGAATATTTTCATATTGTTTATATGTAGCTACAAAAGGATACATATCTCCTTATTCACACATAAGAATAACAAGAGAATTAAAGGGGTTATACAATATCATAAACAGCCCCCCTCATGTGCCAGGCCCCTCACAGGGAATATACTTACCTAGGTCCCCGTTCCCTGTGCTGCTCCTGGTCCCCGCACTGCCGCTGCTGCTTCTCTCCGTGCGCCGATGAAAATAACCGGTGTCAGGGGGAAAACAATTGCAGGCAGGGACGAGCCTCCCTAGCGTCACTGGCAATGAATGGTTTATGTTTAGGAAAAACATATGTCGTATGGATAATAGGAAATTCTTTCATTAAACATGCTAAGTAAAGAGACAAATAATTTCAACTAACTAAGGATTCAGTGAAAATCACTGTAAAATTTTCTGGTACGGCTCATAAAATATGGTACCAAAAGATTTGAATCTTGATTGCAATAATTACACTATTTAATATGTTTCCTTTAACGAACATAGTATTTTCTGAGATTATTCCATGACTAATATGGCACAGAGCAAAACTTCTATAAAAAATACGTAAAAGAATCATCAAAACAGACACATGGAAAAAGTGACGAAATTCTTAGGCGAATCCTCCAACAAGCACCTAGACCTAGAAAGTTTCAGCATTGGAATTTATGATGTAAATTGCATTTCATTGTCATGTATAGGCAATGACATTTTGAATGTTGGTATTCAAAATATAATTGAGAGTGGCGTTGGGAATTCTGTTATAGTGTTCCGTTATAACTCTGGAATATAACATCATTTTATGACATTATGCCAAATGGAACCCCTTAATAGGCATTCATAACTTATGACACAATGTGATTAGCCTTATGACACCATGGGATGGTCCATATTGCCTCCTTTGCTCCCATGATTTAATTTTCCATTACATTATACACTGAATTGTTTCCATGGTTATGACTAGGGATGAGCAAATCAATTTCGGATGGTACATCCGAAGTCGACTCGCTAAAAACTTTGTTGTACTACTGTATGGAGTTCCAGCTCTGTACAGTATTAGAAAGTATTGGCTCCAAGACTTTGTGTAATAACTTTGGAAATTAATTATTACTGTAAAAAATCTTGTAACCGAAACCAAGTTTGGTACCAAGGTTTTTTGCAGTAATAATGAATTCTCAAAAATATTACACAAAGTCTCACGAGACTTCACAAAGTAATAACTTCAGCTCATCGGAGCCAATACATTCTAGTACTGTACGGAACTGGAACTCCGTACAGTATTACAACAGAGTTTTTAGTGAATTGACTAGGATGTACCATCCGAAGTCGATTCGCTCATCTCTAGTTATGACCAACCTGCAATCCAGCAAAGTTGGTTGTGCTTGCATGGATCTCAATAGCGGAAACGGAAAACGCTGGTGTGAAAGTAGCCTAAACCAGACATTCAAAATGTCAGTCTATCTATTTTTGGTGGTAAACAAGTCTAACTTTTTCGCCTCCAAAACATACTCTTCTTTAACCCTTATGGTAACTGTGAAAAATTACTAGCTTTTAATTATTAGTAAACAAAATAAACCAACCATACCAAGCACACGTTGTAGATATATCAGCAGTGAGAGTTGTACTGCTTGATTAATACCACACTATATAAAGATAACCATGGTACAAGCACAAGAAAGCCATAAAAAACCTACACAAGAAAATAAAGCCCACAAAGTACCCAGTAAGCAGAATGAATCTTTATTATTCTATATATATATATATCTTTTATATTATTAACTAGATTTGCATTTCCAGAAGAAAATACATAGTGCTTGAAAAGGGCGCACCTTTACCAGTGACTTCCAAAGTACACATGTGTGACTGCCCCTTTAAGAGTGTCTGCTCCTTTATGAGTGACTGTCCCTTTAAGAGTGACTGTCCCTTTAAGAGTGACTGTCCCTTTAAGAGCGACTGTCCCTTTAAAAGCAACTGTCCCTTTAAGAGCGACTGCCCATTTAAGAGCAACTTCCCCTTTAAGAGCGGTTGCCCCTTTAAGAGCGGCTGCCCCTATAAGAGCGGCTGTCCCTTTAAGAGCGCCTCTCCCTTTAAGAGCGACTGCCCCTTTAAGAGTGGCTGCCCCTTTAAGAGTAACTCTGGAAAGCCCCTTGAAGTTTAACAGTTTAACAGAATCCAAAATGGCGGATTAACCCCTCTTCTGCCAGTGCGCGTCCCCGAGGCCCGTGATCACGGCTCCTTACAACGGAAATGTGAATTTTCCCTTAGCCTCAGGTCTGAGGAATCTCCCCTCTATATTATCTCTATATATCTCTAAGCCTTCTCCACTGTGTGTATGCTGTGCCATATATGGTGCTGCTATTTGCATATTCACTGTGATTGGCTGATTGGCCCAAACTCTAATGCTCTCCATTCATTCCTATGGAGAATTTTTTGGGTTTTAACCTGTGATATCTTAAAAACGACAAATCTGATCGACTCCAAAAATACATAGCACACCTGTCACCATCGAGGGCTTCGAAACGCACTTTGAACGGAGTCTGTACGCCAAGCGGTTCGGCTGTATTAATTGCAGAAATTTAGGGAGAAGAATAAGAAGAAGAAAGAAGAAAGAAACGGAGGAATAACAATATAGTGCTTTTCAAGCACTATAATTAAAAAGTTTAAAAAATGATAAATAGTTAAAAAATCAATAAAATCTCATGGTATAAGGATAGGTGACAAAAAAGACACAATCTATGACCCACACAAAACACATGGGACTATGTAAAACTGCAGCTAGTAGCAAAGACCATGGCACCTTGACATGACGGCTTGCCGAAACGTGCGTCGTGGTATCACCATCTCTGACCACACGTACTTTATGGGCGAGTTACAAATACCTTCACCTTTTGTTATCTGATACTGGACACAAGTGTCTTAGGCTACTTTCACACTAGCGTTTTTAAATTCCGGTATAGAGTTCCGTCATAGGTGCTCAATACCGGAAAAAAACGCTTCAGTTTTGTTCCCATTCATTGTCAATTGGGACAAAACTGAACTGAAGACAATGGAATGCTCCTGAAAGCATTCCGTTCCGTCTTCAGACCGGAGAACAAACCGCAGCATGCTGCGGTTTGCTCTCCGGTCCAGGCATCTGCACCAAGACGGATCCGGAATGACCCCCAATGCAAGTCAATGGGGACGGATCCGTTTGGTGTGGACACACCAGTAATCCGGATCTGTCCTCCATTGATTTGCAATGGGGGGTCATTCCGGATCTGGCTACAGAGATAGATACATACATACAGACATACATACATACAGACATACACACATACATACTCACATAGGCGCGTGAAGACGTTCTGCCGGCGTCCCTGGAGTATGTGAGTATGTATGTGTGCATGTCTGTATGTCTTGTTCCAATGTGTGTGGTAACATGTGTGGGACCGGAGCGCGGCTCCGGCGCCACACATGTATCAGCGATCCAAATAATAACAGCCACTTCGAGACTTGAAATAATATGCTGTATTTTTATTGACGGCAGTAACCGTGTTAACGTTTTCGGCCTATCCAGGCCTTCATCAGACACTGTAATAGTCATAGAATAGTATATAATCAGAAAATGATGTACAGTACCTCAAATGAGAGTATCGATAATTACATCAAAGAAATCAGACAAAGTAGTCATATAACGACAGTTTCAACTTAGGAGTCTGCATATATATCAGGGGGTAACCGTATACCTTATACATATGAGAACATACGTGTCCAATTGGGGGGGTTAGCCATAGGTTTACAACGGACCTTATTATAATGAGCATATACATGAAATTAGCCATAGGTTTACAACGGACCTTATTATGATGAGCATTTACATGAAATTAGGCTTAGTCTTATAGAGCAAAATTGCAGAGCAAGAATTAGATAATATATTGCCACATCCGATGCTGTAATGGTCATCATGTAATATCTATGGACAGGTTAAGTAGTACATATTGTGCCACAAGGAATGGAAGTACACATTTAGTCTGATGGTAAGTTCATATCCAGTCTGAAGGTAAGTGGTACTATAGTTTATTTCTAACTAGACTCACCTATGCCGCAGTTCTTGTGGAAAAGGAAGAATATGGGCGCTGTGGATGCTGAAGGAATATCGAGGAGGGCGCCATGCGTAGCTCTGTCGGCGTCCCCTCTTATAATTCACTCCGATCCACGCTTCGGGTGCGCGCACCGGAAGTGACGAGTGATGCGTTCCACCGACCGGAAGTCTGTCGGGCCGTGGAACGCATCCTCTAAATGGTATTTACCAAGTGTAGTTTTAATACACCAGCGTCATATGGAAAGTAAGAGAAGATGACACAGAGGTAGAATATAGATCAAATAGGTGACAATGGCCACTATATTGAGATGAGAAAAGAGAAAAGAGGAGAGGAGGGGAGAAAAGGAAAAAGAGGGAAAAAAAAGGAAAGAAAAGACGAGAAAAAGCCGAGAAAAAAAGGGGAAAAAAGAGAAAAAGGAGAAAAAAGGGGATAGTAAGGGAATAGATAAAGGATACGATACTGCGGCAAAAATTGGCGAGTTAATGGACCTGAAACAAGAAGGAGGGAGAATGTCAGTATGAATGAAAAGCAATCAATTCAGACACCATGAAATAACATCCATTTATAATAAACCATATACTTCATATTCTCTGTTCAGTCCTTTTGGTGTTAATGTTTGCAGAGTGTAAATCCAAAACGCTTCACGCCGTTTGAGCTCCTTTATTCGGTCACCGCCTCGACGTGGAGGGGGAACATGTTCGATAACCTGGAATTTGAGTTGTGAAATTCTATGCTTGGCTAAATGGAAATGTGCAGGCACCGGTAATAAAATGTTTTCTTTTCTTATTGTTGATTTATGTTTGCATATCCTGTCTTTCACCTTCTGTGTGGTCTCGCCTACGTAAAGCAAGCCACAAGGGCACTTTAGGAGATACACCACGTAATCGCTGTCACATGTGAAGTGGTCTTTGATCGTAAATGGTTTGCCTGTATGAGGGTGGTACACCTGGGCCCCTTTCTGTACATGTGAGCACTGTAGACAATGATGGCATGGATAAGTACCCTGTCTCTGGGTCCTAAGAAAAATTTGTTTGGGGATTCTCTTCACTGATCCCACATCAGCCCGTACTAGAAGGTCGCGGAGATTCTTTACTCTGCGTGTGCATGTTAGTGGGGGTGTTAGGAATTCTTCTATTGTGGGATATGCTTTATGAAGTAAATGCCAGTGATTACGTATGATATTGACCATCTTGCGACTAGTGGGATGAAACGTGTGTACAAACGGAATCCTTTTTGGTTTGGATATTACTGTAGGCCTAGTGTTAGTCGGGTATAGAAGTGTTTTCTCTGGATAGCCTCTCTGAATAAATCTCTGTTTCATTTCTTCTAGCCTTATGGTTCTGAGGTCTGGGTCCTGAATGATTCTTTGTACCCTTTTGTACTGTGAACCTGGAATGGCTTTTAATATGTTGGGCGCATGAAAGCTGCTGTAGTGTAGTAAATTGTTCCTGTCCGTGGGTTTACGATATAAATCTGTTGTAAGCAAACCAGTTGTAGTTCTGGTTACAATGGTATTAGATCACATATCGCATCAATTCTACACCAATATCAAAGTAAGGGCACGATAGATAATACTATGGTCACTTACCTCACGAAATCTAATCCTATCATACCAGTAATTTATGTCCTACCGAAAATACACAAAGATCTAACAAATCCCCCGGGACGCCCCATAGTGGCCTCTACAGACTCCATACTCTCACCCTTATCCATCCTTATCGAAAAAATACTTACTCCAATTGTTAAAAATACAAAATCTTTTTTATTAGATACCTCATCTTTTTTAGAACTTGTAGCCCAACAGGAAACATTGAATCAAGACTCTTTTCTTGTCACATGGGACGTAACAAGTCTTTACACATCTATTGAACACGATAAGGGGATCCTAGCAGTTCAAAAATTACTTTCAGCATCTTCTCTACATACGGACATTCAAACATTATGTCTAGATCTGCTACACTTGGTATTAAACAACAATTTCTTTCTTTTTGAAGATGATTTTTATCTTCAAATTCAAGGGACCGCCATGGGGTCAAACATGGCTCCGCCCTATGCGAATTGCTTTATGGCGGACTTTGAAGAGACTTACCTGTATCCCGATAACCGTTTCCAGACACATGCTTCGATCTGGAAACGGTATATCGATGACATTTTCTGTCTCTGGCAGGGCGACCAGGAATCACTACTCTCCTTCCACAGTTTCATGAATTCCATTTTTTCCAATTTACAATTCACCATCCATTACAGTAAGGTTTCAATCAACTTCTTAGACACCATTGTAACCAGAACTACAACTGGTTTGCTTACAACAGATTTATATCGTAAACCCACGGACAGGAACAATTTACTACACTACAGCAGCTTTCATGCGCCCAACATATTAAAAGCCATTCCAGGTTCATAGTACAAAAGGGTACAAAGAATCATTCAGGACCCAGACCTCAGAACCATAAGGTTAGAAGAAATGAAACAGAGATTTATTCAGAGAGGCTATCCAGAGAAAACACTTCTATACCCGACTAACACTAGGCCTACAGTAATATCCAAACCAAAAAGGATTCCGTTTGTACACACGTTTCATCCCACTAGTCGCAAGATGGTCAATATCATACGTAATCACTGGCATTTACTTCATAAAGCATATCCCACAATAGAAGAATTCCTAACACCCCCACTAACATGCACACGCAGAGTAAAGAATCTCCGCGACCTTCTAGTACGGGCTGATGTGGGATCAGTGAAGAGAATCCCCAAACAAATTTTTCTTAGGACCCAGAGACAGGGTACTTATCCATGCCATCATTGTCTACAGTGCTCACATGTACAGAAAGGGGCCCAGGTGTACCACCCTCATACAGGCAAACCATTTACGATCAAAGACCACTTCACATGTGACAGCGATTACGTGGTGTATCTCCTAAAGTGCCCTTGTGGCTTGCTTTACGTAGGCGAGACCACACAGAAGGTGAAAGACAGGATATGCAAACATAAATCAACAATAAGAAAAGAAAACATTTTATTACCGGTGCCTGCACATTTCCATTTAGCCAAGCATAGAATTTCACAACTCAAATTCCAGGTTATCGAACATGTTCCCCCTCCACGTCGAGGCGGTGACCGAATAAAGGAGCTCAAACGGCGTGAAGCGTTTTGGATTCACACTCTGCAAACATTAACACCAAAAGGACTGAACAGAGAATATGAAGTATATGGTTTATTATAAATGGATGTTATTTCATGGTGTCTGAATTGATTGCTTTTCATTCATACTGACATTCTCCCTCCTTCTTGTTTCAGGTCCATTAACTCGCCAATTTTTGCCGCAGTATCGTATCCTTTATCTATTCCCTTACTATCCCCTTTTTTCTCCTTTTTCTCTTTTTTCCCCTTTTTTTCTCGGCCTTTTCTCGTCTTTTCTTTCCTTTTTTTTTTTTCCCCTCTTTTTCCTTTTCTCCCCTCCTCTCCTCTTTTCTCTTTTCTCATCTCAATATAGTGGCCATTGTCACCTATTTGATCTATATTCTACTTCTGTGTCATCTTCTCTTACTTTCCATATGACGCTGGTGTATTAAAACTACACTTGGTAAATACCATTTAGAGGATGAGTTCCACGGCCCGACAGACTTCCGGTCGGTGGAACGCATCACTCGTCACTTCCGGTGCGCGCACCCGAAGCGTGCATCGGAGTGAATTATAAGAGGGGACGCCGACAGAGCTACGCATGGCGCCCTCCTCGATATTCCTTCAGCATCCACAGCGCCCATATTCTTCCTTTTCCACAAGAACTGCGGCATAGGTGAGTCTAGTTAGAAATAAACTATAGTACCACTTACCTTCAGACTGGATATGAACTTACCATCAGACTAAATGTGTACTTCCATTCCTTGTGGCACAATATGTACTACTTAACCTGTCCATAGATATTACATGATGACCATTACAGCATCGGATGTGGCAATATATTATCTAATTCTTGCTCTGCAATTTTGCTCTATAAGACTAAGCCTAATTTCATGTAAATGCTCATCATAATAAGGTCCGTTGTAAACCTATGGCTAATTTCATGTATATGCTCATTATAATAAGGTCCGTTGTAAACCTATGGCTAACCCCCCCAATTGGACACGTATGTTCTCATATGTATAAGGTATACGGTTACCCCCTGATATATATGCAGACTCCTAAGTTGAAACTGTTATATGACTACTTTGTCTGATTTCTTTGATGTAATTATCGATACTCTCATTTGAGGTACTGTACATCATTTTCTGATTATATACTATTCTATGACTATTACAGTGTCTGATGAAGGCCTGGATAGGCCGAAAACGTTAACACGGTTACTGCCGTCAATAAAAATACAGCATATTATTTCAAGTCTCGAAGTGGCTGTTATTATTTGGATCACTTGAAAACGGGGTGGGACCCCTATAGCAGCCCTAAGCAGTGTGCAACAAAATCAAAACACATGTATCAGTGGCAGTACGGATCCGTCGGCACCCTTTAGGTGCCGGATCCGTGCTGCCGCTAGTGTGAAAGTAGCCTTAGTTATGATTTATATGTAGTTATCTGTTACGGAAACTATTTTCTTGGTGTCAGTGTCTTTAGTACTAGCTGCCGCGGCTCTGCAAGAAAATATAGAACATGTCATATTCTTGTCCGCAATAGCAAATAGCAAATTGTGGAACACACGCTGGTCGGCATCCGTGGTATTGCGGATCCGCAATACCACGGCTGTCTGAACGGCCCCTAACTATCACAGTGTCCACCAGTAGACAGGGCTGGTGGCAGTGAACCATTATAATGAAGTTAGTAGAATATTTTACAACTGGAGCATTTCTGGTACAAAAAGTAAAACAGTAAAAGTAAACAATAGTTGAATAATATTAACACTTTCAGTACCGGAGGTTTTTTTCGGTTTTGCGTTTTAATTTTTCTTCCCTATTTTCCGTGAGCCATAACTTTTTAATATTTTTGTTCACATAGCTGTATGGGGGCTTATTTTTCCGGGACAAGTTGTACTTTCAAATTAATTATGACATAAAATGTAGTGGGAAGCGGTAAAAAAATTCCAAATAGGCGGAAATTGGAAAATAAAACACAATTCCTCCACAGTTTTACGGGTTTTGTTCCCACGGCGTTCCGTTTGCGGCATGCCCTTCGTTCTCTGGGTCAGTACGATTAAAACGATACCCCATATGTGTAGGTTTATGTTTAAATAGTGTAAAAATACATTTCAACTCTGTTTAAGGGCTCATTTTTTCCGGGACAATCAATAGTTTTTATTGATACCACTTTGGAGTCTGCGTGACTTTTTGATCACATTTTATTACATTTTCTTGGGTAAGAGAAGTAGTGAAAAAATGGCAAATCTGTCACGCAATTCGCTGTATTGGAAATTTTTTTTCATATCTTAAATGTACGAGTATTTTTCGGTCGCGGTGATATCCATGATGATTATATTTATTGTTATTTAGGTATTTATTTTTTAATTATATGGAAAGGGGGGTGATTTAAACTTTTTTTTATTTTTTATATATTTTTTAACATTTTTTTATTGTTTTGTGATTATGTTAAGCATCATATGTGAACTTGTACATATTTAAAAAAAAATTGAATTTCAGAGATTTTTTACATACAATTTAATGCCAGATTTGCTAATTTATTATCATGGCCTGCCATCTACTGGCCAAAATAAGAAATGCAACTTGAACTCTGTTAGCCTCATCAGTGAGGCTTACAGCTTTCAGAAAAAGTGCAGATGCCCCAATTGGCCACAAGGGGCATTGGTACAACAGATGTCCAACAGTTTTTGCGCTATTAGATGCCGTGATCTCATGTGATCACGGCATCTAATACTTATACTTACGGATCGCCGATGGCGGTAGGTAGCGGCAAGTCTCTGCTGTTTGAAACAGCAGAGACTTGCTAGCCATGACGCCCACCGCACGTGTGAGCGGGCGTCATGTTCCGACATCGGAACGGCGCTGGGAGTTTAAGGGTTAAAATAACATTTTATTATGGCACAATCCCTTTAAAGGTAAGGCCAGTAGTGTAGAAAAACACCAAGATTCATATACAGTGATCCCTCAAAATACAATGGCCTCAGGATACAATATTGTCAAAGTACAATGGCCTTTCCTGATCCATCATAAGTTGAAACTTGTACAGACTCCTGTATTGGTTGTTTAGTAGTTCCTCTTTACGTTAGAGTGTAGTACTACATGTTCTGAACTGCCACCTGTCTGTGCCATATAAGATCCTTTAGACATCTGCTCCATTTGGGTGGCAGCTCCATTTTATTTTCCTGGTACACTGTATACAATACATGACCCTGAATAAGCTCCTGTTCTCATCATAGAAAGTAATTTATAGCTTCCAGCACCTGCTGGTAACTTATATGTACAAATTTGTTTTAGCTTAACTAACTGCTTATTTTTCTTAGATCTTCATTTTCTCATATCTTGGGGTGGCCTTGTGGGGCTTTGGCACAAATTACTAGTTTTTCTTAGAGTTATGAACTCAAGTTACAATAGTTTTGACATCCAGTGGTCATTCTGGAACCAATTAATATTGTAACTTGAGGGACCATTGTGCTGTACCCCGGCCTTGGAGTATCTGCAATTGTATTATTATGTATTGTTATGTTATATATTTTATTGTATTGGCTGTGCATTCCAGCAGAGGGGTCATAGTTGGCAAAGGTTGGCAGGAACAGAGCTAATTATCCTGCTCCTCCCTTCCTGGGAGGTAGGAGTTGGCTTGTTCTGCTTCCTGCCAGGATAGACGGATAGAGGAGTTTCAGTGTAGCTACTGAGGGGAGAGGAAGCACTCTCCAGACTTCCTGTTCCTGGGAACGATATTTGATTCTTCAGAGAGATCAACACCTTTTAACTTAAAGAAAACACTTGAAAACACTGGAGAAACAAGAGAACAGAGTGAGCAGTAAAATACTGTGTTATAGACATTGCTGCAAGGTGAGGGATTACAGCTTGGACATCCATCACACAAATCACCACGTACGTCAAGCCTGTATTATAGTGGACACCTGCATATATTGACAAGTACCTGCAATTGACAGCTAACCTGCCACCATACCACCTCAACTGGTGCCAAAAATTGCACTTTGCTGCTACTAGATGTACCTCAAGTTATATTTTGTATTAAAAACAGAGACTTTTATAGGTTCACTTGTGTACTCATTCTTCAAGCTACATTTCTACTACACTGATCCCCAGGCAGCAAGGACCGTAACATCTCATCAGGGCCACTACCACTCCCATCCTCTGCACTGGCTCCTCTGGTGCTTGCTGCAACTGTAAATAGTTGCATTTTGTCTATCTATTCCTGTGAATAGAAACAGATGTCTGGGTTTACTGATACAAGTTCAGCTCATATCTGCTCTGGATCATTGAATGAGGTAAACTTTATGTATTTTTATATATTATGCATATTTTTGCGTCTCTTTTGCATAGCATGTTTATTAACCCCTTCCCGACCAGGCGCACTTCCGGGTGTGTTCTGGATCTGCCCGGCAAGGATCGGGGTAGCTGGATGCAATGTGCGGCAGCCTCTGTCCTCCTGAGAGACAAGAGGCTGCCACACATAGTAAAATACTTATAGACTTCAATGCTAGGAGAATTACAATATGAAGATTGCCTGCTATAGTTTCCTATGGGAACTATAAAAAAAAGTTTATAAAAAAAATACTTGTTTTTAAAAATAAAAAAGGTAAGAAAAACCCCCTTTCCCCGAACTGAAAATAAAAATATATAAACAATTTAAAAAATACACATAATGGGCATCACTACGCGCCGTATGTCCGTACTATTAAAATATAAAAATATTTATCCCATATGGCAGGCGGCAAAATGGAAAATAAATTAAAATGGCCAATTTGCCGTTTTTAGGTCGCTTCACCTCACCTCTGGTGTGTGTATTGCTTTTTGATCATCTTAAATAAAAAGTGATCAAAAAGTCATACACGCTCCAAAATGGTATCAATGAAAAGTACAGAACAAAAAAAGATCATACAGATAACTGCAAAAAAGTTTAGGAGTTAAAACATGGTGATAAAAATAAAAAAATGTTCAAGGTTTTTATTTTTCTTTCAGAAATAAAACGCAAGAAAAACTATACATATGTTGTATTGCCATAATTGTACTGACCTGGAGAATGAAAGTAACAGGTCAGCTTTACTGTATAGGGAATGCCATAAAAACAAAACCCATAAGACTCTTGCGGATTGCCTTTTTTCCGAATTTCACCCCATTTGGATTTTTTTTCCAGCTCCCCAATATATCATATAAAATACTAAATGTTGGATTTAAAGTGAAACATGTTTCACAAAAAAACAAATCCTCATATGACCTTGTGAACGGAAAAATAAAAAAGTTATGGCCTCGGAAAGGCAGGAAAATGAAAATGCAAAAATGAAAATAAAACTCTGGACCCAAAATGGATAAACCCCAACGTCTACAAAACGCGCATAATAATATAAAGACAATACCATTGTAAAATTATTTTACCCAAAATTTCAGATTTTTAAACCACTATTAAAAAAGAAAAGGTTGATCTTTACTTGTACTAATTATATAATAATATTGAATTATAGTGTTTTTTTTTGTTAATACATAAACATGCTATTTAAAGGTCATTTGTGAGCTTATTATGTACATTATTTATTCTTACCTGTTCAAAGAACAACTGACATTTGACTGGTGATTTTAATAGATTTTTTTTTTAATTTTGCCATTTACCATCTCCCTATATTTAAAGTGTAACTGCCATGTCTTCATTAAAAAATCAGTTTTAACATACAGTAGGCTACTGCTGGTGCAGCATTATGCATAAAGCAGGATTTAGTTTCTTCACATATCACTATTTTACTTGAGTTTTTCCTTTAGTTACGGCTGTTTTAACCTCTACAATATGAGGATCTTCTCAAGATGGCTCCTCTGCCAGTTCTCTGAGACCAGAACTGCTTTCCCTCACTTCACATACACGCTTGCTGTAGCCAGCAGCTTCCTACCAGAAAATCAGATTGAATTACTGAGAGACATGCCTCCTCACTCTGAAGCCTAATGCAGGCATGCAGTGTGAAGGACCGTCCCTCTGTCTTCCTGTCTTCTTAGATGAGCCATAGCAACGGTCTTTTAAGGAACCAATGGAAAGGGACAGGAGACATTAATGAAAGCTGTCATTATAAGGGTAATTACAGATCTTTTGACAATCATTCAATCATTGACAGACTAACTTGGGTACACATGCCTAGCACTAATAAACTAGCAACTAAAAAAAATATGACAGTTACACTTTAAGATTTAGGTAATATATTAGTTTATGTCCATGAGCTTTGGCAAGAACTGTCTCTAATTCCTGCTGCAGTACACAGGACTTAAGTAGATAAACTATTAAGAGGATAAAAATCTTGACCTTTTAGGCTTTATAAGACACGATGGTAGATTTATTGTTGCCTTGCTTTGACATTTAGACCTATGAATTATCAGCATTGTGAACAGAAGATAAGTCTGTGTACTGTACAGCCTTGATAGTTGACTTCTTAGAGAACATGTAGTTAACAAATTAGGGGCTTTTTTGCTATTGCTAAGTTGTTCTTTTGTATGTTGTCTTTTTGTATTATTCATAATCCATAGATGCAACTAGAATAGAATAGGCTGTACTCTGTACTATTCTCTCTATATAATGGAAAGGCAAGAGATAAGCGCCAACCATAAGTTCTCTTGCTGAACAAGATGATGTTTCTTAGATGTTACTTAGTGCTAATACTCTTTGTGGGACATAACGCTGGCCAGGATCCACCTGATATTGCGGAAAGTCCTGAATATCGTGTGGTGAAAAGGTATTCGGTAAGCATTGTTCATTTGTACTATAAGGGGATTGTTTTATTGTATTGCATATTCACAAGAAGTATCTTTAGTCACAAAGTATTTGTAACATTGTAAAGTATCCCATAAACCAGTAATGATGATACTTGCTTAAAGGGGTTCCCACAACATAGACCACAATAACCTAGTAAGCAACCATTACATAAGGGTCACATTGATTGGTGTTTGGGTATGTTATTTTGAGAACAAATGAAGAATTCATCTCAATGCACAGATGACCACTCACATACAGTAAGGCCACATCTGCACTGAAATCAGTGAATGTTTAGGAGGACCTAGCACATCTCCTGACATTTCAGTTTTAGTAACTGTAATAACAAATCTGGAGCATCTATTCTTATGACTCTATATGTTGCGCCATTCTTGTATTATTCCAGCTAGAAGTTTACAAATAAATTGCCAGCAGTCTGCAGTAAAGGTACTGCTGGGTGTTACCAGTAGCTGGTGTTTATGACTCTGTCCAATCAGTGCTGCTTGTGTCAGACTGTGCATGGAGACACCAACCGAATAATAACAACCATCTGTACCTTTAATGTAAACTTCTGGCAATTCATAATTTCTAGCATAAATAACAGAGGAATTGTGCAACATAGAGTCATAAGAACAGATGCTCCAAAATATGGTAGGTATTACATTGGGAATGCAATAAGTTAATGTACACTACGTATAAGCCAAGAAATCAGTTGCCTATTTCTACCTGTTTTATTCTAGATGACTTTCGCACTGCTTTGATTTTTGAAGGAACCATCTGGAAACTCTTCATCTTTCTTGCTTATTGTAATGTTCTGATTCCTGCAGTGCACAGGGAAAAACGAGCTGGATGGCAAAATTTCAAATGCACCTCTTTCCAAAGAATAAGTTTAACTCAAGGTACTCAGTTGGCCTTAGGTCTGACTTTAGCTAGTCCAGTGATTGTTTGCTGGATAATGTCTAGAGGGAATGGAGGAATCAGACCATAGGGCAATATGGTTGCTATAGGTAACAAAAATGTCTCAGTACCTATTCACAAAGGCATATCATGGGGAGATAGTGTAAGAGAAGCATGGTCAGGCAGTCTGGAAGTCAGCAACAGGAGTCTGGCAGAACATACATATGTGGTGCTGGTAGAACGTGAGCTAAGCCAGTTAGGCCAAAGTTCTGGAAGTGTAGGTCAAGTGAAGGCAAGAATGTACAAGAGCGAGTAGTGCAGAAGAGTAGCCAGTCAAAGCAAGGTTTTGATAAAAATGAGTTTAGCAGAACTAGGTATGTGGTACCATATGGAATAGTACTGGATGATAGGCAGGTAAGGAAAGGTTTCAGCTACAAAGCTAATAAAAATAAGCCAAATCATACTGTAAATTTAAGCCCTTGGGTTGACATGTATCATACCTGATGATCCAAAAGGCTTCCCTTTTGAACTGTTAAGGAAGACATAATCTGTCCTCAAGAAGTCAGGTCGGTTGTCCAAATTAAGGAGCGTGTGTGCACCCGGGAAAAAAATCTCTAGACGGACACAAATGTCAGTTTGGAGTCTCCCAACACGTTCTGGGCTGCTCCGTTTATTACAAAAGCATATACACACAATAGAAAAGGTGGGGGCCTCGTTCACAGAGTTTCCCCAGCAAGCTGATAAGCATTAAACACATATTCTTTTGTTCTTCTTGTCTTGGTTACTCCACAGCAGCATCCCGGACAGGTGGGGGGAGTGGAATCTGTATCAGGATGTACTGGACACAGCTGCATAAGCATTTTGCAAAGCTGAGATATCTAAGGCTAAATAGCATTGAATACATGTATATACAAATGACATCACACTGTGAGGGGAAAATTCAGTATTTCTGCTGGTCTACCTTCACAGTCCCCCCTAAAGACTGAATTTTCCCCTAATCTTTGATTTTCTAATTGTCAAGAGTGTCTAGACGGACATGGGGGAAAAGGTAGTCTTCACCAAGGCTGAAACCCAACAGGCACCCCCCTGTGTACTTGGGCTTATCCTAATCATTTGACAGAAACCTACGTATGGACCATTGAATTTCTAAAAAACAAAAACTGTGTGTTGGACTAACAAGAAGTGTCTCTCTGAGGTCGTCTCCTCTTCGATCTTCTTGGATAATAGCAAAGTCTCTGGTGAAAAGTCAATTGTCCATCACTTGATGCTTGTTATTATAAAGTTCAGTCTATGACCCCTCCCTATGTATGTGAAGGGGTAGCAGGTGTAGATGTCAGTGCAGATGTTAGAGCCTCTTATCAGTGGGTGATTGACAGTCTGTTACCTTGCCTGTGGGAGGAGCTTTGACACAAGGACTTCCCACACTCACTGGTCTGCAGATCATTGCATCAGCTCTGCTAGTTGGTCAGGAAGTCTTAGGCACACAGATTACCGTTAAGGTCCACCCCTGGACAGCCATAGTACGAACAGCAAGGCCTTGTTCAGCATGGCAGGCCCGTGGTCGAAGCCGTTTCTTGTTGGGTGACAGGTTACTGACAACTGTGTCTTACCACACCTTGTAGACTTGAGTCCCAGCTCTTTTTAGCTGCACACAGGAAAGATGCACTGGAACAGTTCCACACAATCAAAAAGTCAAAATAAATCACAGAAAGAGATAATAGTGCACAAAAAATAGATGCAAACAATATATACGGTATAAACTAAGATCTCATTCTGATATGATAAAATCTGAGACTCTTAGCCAATATATTTTGATCAAAACACATCTGTGCCCACCTACCCAGCGTCACGGTGGTCTCAGGTCAGGCAGGTCCTACGCTAAACCTGCCTGTGAGTACTCGTCTTTTACGGGGGTGTCTTGTACCTAGGAGATGGGCTCAAGGGCTGTCTTTGTATCTGTGACGTCCACCCTGTCCTCCTCCCTCCCCTCTGAGTCAGCTAAGTCCACCCCTTCCAGTCGGACAGTGTGATCCTCCCTCCTTCAGTCAGTCTCATCTCAGTTGTCCATGAGGACAGATCTCTGATGCACATTTAACATATAACAAGTCAACAGAATACAAACATTGAAACAAACAGATCTGACAATACAGACATGAACACATGAAGGGCCCATAGGAAACGTTTCATTGCCTTGATTTCAAAAATAAAATGTAGAGTTTGATCAAAACATTTGGTACCAATAAAAACACAAA
>ONZH01028637.1:0-26025 GCA_900303285.1 Rhinella marina
TTCTTTTGAGATCACTCCTGCCTAACAAAGAACTAAATGCAGGCCCTAACACTCTCCCTGAAAAGCAGCAGCTCTATCCCTAACGACATCCAGACAGCATCTGAGCTGAGCACCGCGGGCAGTCACTAGTATATTCCAGGGTCACCTGATCAGGTCAGCCAACCCCTGCTATTGACATGTAAGGACCCCACGTGATGCTGGGTGTACCGCAGAGTCTCCTGGCTTGTGATTGGCTTAGTTTATAGGCGCCAAAAATGCACAATGCGGAAGTTGCCATTTCCTCGAGCATGGCGAGATACTCATCCGAGCAGCGAGTACTTACGAGTACCATAATACTCGAACGAGCACCAAGCTCGGACGAGCGTGCTCGCTCATCTCTACCTCTCTCCAATAAATTTTTTAGTAGCGTCAACTACAGACACAATTTTACAGGAGGGTCAACTACAGACACTCTAAAAACAATTTTACAGGAGGGTCAACTACAGACACTCCAAAACAATATTTTAGGAGGTTCAACTTCAGACACTCCAAAACAAAATTTTGGGAGGCTCACCTATAGCTATTTGACTGCAATCTCAGTCTGACCAAGGCATTGGTGGTGTCACCGCCATGCTGTGTCAGTGTAAAATTTTATGTGCTTCACCTGCTACCTCAACTAACTTGGTCACTTGTTGGTGTCAACACTAGAGTGCGGTTACTATACCGCACACGACAGAATTGTTCACTGCACTGTAGTATATATAACTGAGAGAAAAAAAGGAATTTTTAGACTGTGGCTATTTTACCGCAGACCACTAAATTTTTCAATGGACTGTAGTACATATAACTGAGTAAAAAACATAGTCTTTATATGGCGGCTATTTAACCGCAAAGCACTCCATTTTTCACTGGACTGTAATACATATAACTGCTAGAAAATACGTATTTTATAGACTGACGCTGCTGTACAGCACACCTCACAATTGTTCACTGGACTGTAGTTTATATAACTGAGAAAAAAACATAGTCTTTATATGGCGGCTATTTTACCGCAAAGCACTCCATTTTTCACTGGACTGTAAGACATATAACTGCGAGAAAATACGTATTTTATAAACTAACGCTGCTGTACAGCACACCTCAAAATTGTTCACTAGACTGTAGTTTACATAACTGAGAAAAAAACATAGTCTTTATATGGCGGCTATTTTACCGCAAAGCACTCCATTTTACACTGGACTGTAATACATATAACTGCGAGAAAATATGTATTTTATAGACTGACGCTGCTGTACAGCACACCTCACAATTGTTCACTGGACTGTAGTTTATATAATTGAGTGAAAAAAACGTATTCCCTAGACTGCGGCTAGTGTATCGCACACCTCACAATTGTTCACTGGACTGTAGTTTATACAATTGAGTGAAAAAAACTTATTCTCTAGACTGTGGCTAGTGGACCGCACACCTCACAATTGTTCACTGGACTGTAGTTTATATAATTGAGTGAAAAAAATTATTCTCTAGACTGCGGCTAATGTATCACACACCTCACAATTGTTCACTGGACTGTAGTTTATATAACTGAGAAAAAAACATAGTCTTTATATGGCGGCTATTTTACCGCAAAGCACTCCATTTTTCACTGGACTGTAAGACATATAACTGCGAGAAAATACGTATTTTATAAACTAACGCTGCTGTACAGCACACCTCAAAATTGTTCACTAGACTGTAGTTTACATAACTGAGAAAAAAACATAGTCTTTATATGGCGGCTATTTTACCGCAAAGCACTCCATTTTTCACTGAACTGTAATACATATAACTGCGAGAAAATACATATTTTATAGACTGACGCTGCTGTACAGCACACCTCATAATTGTTCACTGGACTGTAGTTTATATAATTGAGTGAAAAAAAACGTATTCTCTAGACTACGGCTAGTGTATCGCACACCTCATAATTGTTCACTGGACTGTAGTTTATATAATTGAGTGAAAAAAAACGTATTCTCTAGACTACGGCTAGTGTATCGCACACCTCACAATTGTTCACTGGACTGTAGTTTATATAACTGAGTGACAAAACGTATTCCCTAGACTGCACTACAGATCCCAGCAAGCCAAGGTACAGCAGCATCAAAAATGAGCACTGAAAGGACTTTGGGCAATTTCATTGGGGTCTGTGTGGACCATGTGCTGTCCCCTTTCTGCCACCAGTGCACAGTGTGCAGCCAATATGTTTTTAGCTGCATTACAAGTCCCAGCCAGCAGCCGAGAGGAGGCTAAAAAAAAACTTGTCGTTGTAGCCCTTAGAAGGAGCGTTGGGTTCTTTGTGGATGATTCCTACCTAACCAGATTCTAATTTCACGCCCTAACAGTGTGCAGCCAAGATGGCGGTCGCTGCACTACAAGTCCCACCCAGCAGCCAGGAGGAGACCAAAAAAAAAAACGTGCTTGTAGCCCTTAGAAGGGCTGTTGGGTTCTTTGTGGGTGATTCCTGCCTAACCAACAACTAAATTCAGGCCCTAACACTCTCCCTGACAGACAGCAGCTCTATCCCTAATCTCATGCAGACGGCGTATGATGCGAGCAGCGCCAGACCAGATTCTTATATTCCCAGGTCATCTGATCTGGCCAGCCAATCCCTGCTATCGACTTGTAGGGGCCCCACGTGATGCTAGGAGGTACCAAAGACTCTCCTGCATGTTGATTGGCTGAAAAAAGGCGGCTAACATGCAGGAAGAGGAAGTTGCTATTTCCTCGAGGATCGCGATATGCTCGTCCGAGTAGCGAGCATATGCGAATACCCTAATGCTCGAACAAGCACCAAGCTCGGACGAGCATGTTCGCTCATCTCTACTGACAACCCCACAAACTCAGATTCACTATTTTTTTTTTATGACATTCACTGACTACCTTACAGCAATATCACGCTTTTCTGCTTGGATGGCGAATGATGCCTAAAATACTTATTTGAAACTAACCACCCCACAAACTAAGATATATATATATTTTTTTAAATGATATTTACTGATTAGCTTACAACAATGTCTCGCTTTTCTGCTTGGATGGCGAATGAGGCCACAAATACTTATTTAAAAGTAACACTGACAACCCCACAAACTCAGATTCACAATTTTTTTTTAATGATATTCACTGACTACCTTACAGCAATATAACGCTTTTCTGCTTGGATGGCGAATGAGGCCTAAAATACTTTTCTGAAACTAACCACCCCACAAACTGAGATATTTATTATTTTTTTTAAATTATATTAACTGACTATCTTACAACAATGTCACGCTTTTCTGCTTGGATGTCGAATGAGGCCACAAATACTTATTTAAAACTAACACTAACAACCAAACAAACTGAGATTTACTATTTTTTTAAATTTTTTAAATTCTTTTTTAAATGTACCCCTAAACAAGGCTCTGACCCTCTTTCACTGCACTGAAAAAGTGACACTAGTTGTGCTTCTTTGCATAAAGCACCCCAAAACAGACTTCAGAAGACGAAGTGCAGTGCTGTACAAGAAGCTGACCCTTATGCCCACTCACTGCTGCTGCAGTGTATATGGATAGCGATTCACTGCCTTATTTTATGTCTTCAAATCGTCCCTCTCCTATCCCTGCAATTCAGGTTATCTATCCCTGATCTCATTTCTTGTATTTTGAAACGTTTTCCTATCACTATCCCTAACGCTGCTCACATCTGTACCTGCTCTAAATCTCATGGCAAATGGCGGATTCCAGTGGTGCAGAGCTATTTATTGGGCTGTGACATCACAGGACCTGGCTGGCTGCTGATTGGCTACATGTCTGCATGTGATTGCATTGTGGGTGTTTACTTCTTTGTCCCAGAGATCCTTCCCCCATGTCATGCCATGTGCTTGCGGCCATTTTAGGAAAAAAAAATAAAAAATGCCTTACTACGAATTGCCAAGAAATTCGCTTTAGTTGCGAATCGAATTTTCCATGAAATTCGTAACGAATTACACTTCGTTAGCTTCGATTAGCTTATCTCTATTTGTGACATCACAGGGCTGGCTATCTGCTTATTGGGTGCATGCATGGCATTGTGGATGATCCCTCATTCCCAGAGTTCTTTGATCCGTATCCCAACATGTGCAGCAGCCATTTTAGGAAAAAAATGTGATTCGTTACCATGAAGCGTCAGGAAATTCGGATTCGGTGCAATAGAATATTTCCTTTAGTAATAATTATCAACATTAAAAGAAATAAACACTTGAAATA
Organism: Rhinella marina; assembly: GCA_900303285.1. NCBI lineage: Eukaryota > Metazoa > Chordata > Amphibia > Anura > Bufonidae > Rhinella > Rhinella marina. The sequence goes on from ONZH01028637.1 coordinate 4,242, forward strand.
GATCACTCTGTATGAAATGAATACATATGAGTTTCACTTTTTGAATTGAATTACTGAAATAAATTAACTTTTTGATGATATCTAAATTGAGATGCAAATTTAACTGCACATTTGTCTTTAAATTACAAAAAATCTAAATCAGTAACTTTTCATTTATAGGCCGCATAATAAAATGTCTGGAAAATGGAAGCGTACAAAATTAAAGACTCAGGTCTCATAATTCTAGAGACAGGGAATGTGTGGCCATGCAAAAACTATTCTCAACCAGCAATTAGCTTGTGTGCAAGCTAAATTCTCACCTTGCCAACTTTCTGGCAGTGTAGTTGCTGCCGTACCACTTACTTGTGGTAATTGAGGAGCTGTTCTGCACCATCACCAAAACCTTTTTCTGCCTTTTTTTTTTTCAAAACAATTGTTTAAAATTGCAATTTTCATCATTCAACAAGATCAATGTTTTTGTTTTTTTTGCAGCAGTGAGGCAACACCTCAGCAACAAGGCGAGGTCCTATTAACACATCCATATGTTTGTGTTGGCATATCACATTCTCCTCAATGGACTTCCTCCAATCACCAACAGCAGCAGGGCAGAGCATGTCTCCCACTCCCCCTACCTCCTTTTTTTCTTGTTTCTTTTCTTTTTAAATTCTTTTTATTGATTTTCAAACGTAAATCAAGTACAAACATGCCTACAAATAGGCTGAATATAACATTTACAGAGTATGTCGTATTACAACATTCAACTTGGTAGATCACATGTTTTAATGTTGTTAGAATAATAGCTTATAAATGTTATTTGGATCATGTCTAAATGGTGAAGCTAGTCAAAACAAATATGAATGAATGTTTATTGAGCTGTTATTAAAGGCTCCATTTTCTGCTGACCAGATAGGCCTTGAAAAATGCTTTTGTTAGGTTACAAATTATAACAAAACCTACACATTGAGAAACAAACTGTTTGGAGGGGATTAGGTGGGGGATGGGAAGTGAAGCAAGTATTATGGGAAATCCTACATAAGGAATCTTAATCTGTCGTCTCGATGGGACCATCCATTTAATCTACTTATAGTTAGGCTTGTTTTCTTTTTGGACCACGTTGACCAGATCTTTTCATATCTCTTCCTATTTCTTAGTTCCCAATATGACAATTCTTCTAATCTGGCCACGTCGTTTACCTTATGTATCCAGTGAGAAATTGTAGGCACTATTTATGATTTCCAGTTAACTTCTATTAAGAGTCTAGCACATGCAAGCAGAATTCTGATTAGATCTCTGAACTCCGTTGGAATATTGCTAGGCAGAAGGGTTAATAAGGCAACTGCTGGAGTTTGGGGTATATGAAACTTCTGTTGGGCCTTTAGCAATGAGATGTAGTTAAACACCTCTTTCCAATAACACTCCAATTTGGGACACGACCACCAAATATGGAGGAAATCTCCTCTCTGTGTCTGACACCTCCAGCAATTGTCTGATGTAGTCGGGTACATCTGTTTCAAGCGTGAGGGAGTTAGATACCACCTCACTAATATTTTATATGCATTCTCCTGGATATTCATGCAACGTGAAGACATTTTAGGTGCTTTCAATATTGATTTTAACTCATCATCATTGAATTTCAAACCTAGGTCCCTTTCCTATTCTCTAATGAAGTATAGCGATTTTGGAAGTTCCATTTTTTGTAATTTATTATTTATTGTGGATAATAGTTTTGTTGGGGTTTTATTTTGAGTTGACAGTACCTCATACTATGTAAGATCCAATGATTCACGAGTCTGTGCTATATTGGATCTTATTGTTGCTTTATATATTCATATTGTAGAATGTTCAGTTGTGGTGTTTGCAGTTTGAGTCTCATGTCGCTTATGTTCGGGATAGTGCCATCTTTTATCTAGTTTCTTTGTGCAATTTTTAATCTGAATTGGGAGGGAGTAAAAAGCAATTTCCTTGTGATTTAAGCAGTCACCTAGAGTCAATAATGGCAAGGGGAATTCCGCACATTGATTTCTTATATTACTGTCTTTCCATACATCTAAAGTTGCTGTTAACAAAGAGCTTGTCATTTTGGTTTTTGTCCATATCTTAGGATCTGTGAAGGTCAAGTACCTTAGAGGTAGTTTTATCAAGTGTTCTTCTATTGTTATCCATTGCTTATGCGGTGAGCCTCTTACCCACTCAGCTATTCTAGTTAAATGTATGGATTTATAGAATCTGTGTAAAGAGGGGAAGTTTATTCCTCCCTTCGTGAATGGTAATTGTAGTATTTTATGTGCTATTCTGGGTTTTGTTGCTCCCCATATATAGTATGAGCTAATTCTGTGTATCTCAGTGAAAAGTCAAGTCATCAGCGTATGCTGCTTGTTTATATTCATGTTTTCCATAAATCAAGCCTCTTATTTCTATAGATTGTTTAATCTTTTGTAGGAGCGGTTCTAATGTTAAAATAAATAATATTGGTGATAGCGGGCACCCCTGTCTGGTGCCATTGTTTATATGTACTGCTGTGGAGAGGGTTTCATTTACTCTTATATATGCGCTGGGAGAGGTATACATGAAATATATTGCCTCGATAAACTGGGGAGGGAACCCAAATTTCTCTAATATGCTGCGTATAAAGGGCCATGCTACCCTATCAAATGCTTTTTCTGCGTCAGTCCCCAGCAGCACTAGTGGTCTTTTTATTTGTTTTGTAAGGCTTATTGAATTAATTATCTTATAAGTATTGTCTCTACCTTCCCATTCAGGAACGAATCCAGTCTGATCTGAATGTATAATTCTATTCAGTAAGGGTTTAATTCTAGAGGCCAGAATTTTGGCGTATATTTTAACGTCTACATTTAGTAAAGAGATTGGTCTATAATTTGAACATAGAGTGGGGTCTTTCTGCGGTTTATGTATTAGGGTGATATGTGCTGCTAAGGACTGAGGCATGAAGGGGATTCCCCTCATGGAGCTGATGTATGCTCTATGAAGGTAAGGGGTTATGTCTTCTTCAAAAGTTAAATAATACAAAGGTGGTAATCCATCTGGTCCAGGCGATTTTTCCTTCGCCATAGATCTCAGAGCACCTTAGTTTTCTTCCTTTTGTATGGGACTGGTTAAATTAGAAGCTTGTTCATGGGTAATTGTTGGCAAAATATCAGTTAGTTGTTTTTTCCTAGCTTTAATTTCTTCTGAGTCAGACTCATTTATATTATACAGAGATGAGTAGTATTTATGGAAAGCTTTTGCAATTCCAGTATCTTCCGATGACAGAGAGCCATCTTCTTGTTTAATCGCTGATATTCTAAGTTTTCTCTTTCTTTGTTTTATCATAGCCATCATAAATTTGGTAGGTTTATTACCATGAGCAAAAAATGTTTGCCTAAGTGTTAGATAATATTTTGCAGACTGAGACTTAAGAATATCTTTTAAATTTTCTCTTTTTTCAGTTAGTACAGATAAATGTTTATCAGACAGAGATCGTTTATGAATGGTCTCTAGTTTAGATATTTCTTTATAAAGGGTGGCTACTTTTTCTTTCCTCTTTTTATTTTGATAAGCAGCAATAGAAATGAAAACTCCTCTTATCACCGACTTATGCGATTCCCATAGCAGATGTGGAGATATGTTTTCTGTATCATTTAGTCAATAAAACTCTTTCAGACTGAGTTCTACTTTATTTTTAGCATCTGAGCTATCCAAAATTGTCTCATTTAATGTCCAAATATACTCTTTTAGGTGTGTTGTAGGAGATGCTATTGATAGAAATACTGGAGCATGATCTGAGTGTAGTATAGAACCAATGTATACATCGTGACACAAATGTAAATATTGTAATGGTACTAGCAAATAATCAAGTCTGTGATATGATGCATGTGGTGCAGAGTAGTGAGTATAATCACTTTCTTTCGGGTTAAAGTAGCGCCAGGTGTCTATCAGCTCGCTGTTTTTAAACATTTTCTTGATTGAAGATAGTGTTTTAAAGGAGATGGTGGTTTTACCAGTGGAAGAGTCCAAGGAGGGATCTAGCGATAAGTTGAAATCACCTGCTACCAATGTGATTCCCTCTCTGAACTCCTCCACCATCTGCATATCTTCCAGGAACCATGGTTTATGTGCTGAATTAGGAGCATACATATTTATTAATGTGTATAGTTTTGAATCAATGAATCCTTTTAGGAATATAAATCTGCCATTTACATCAGATTTTACTTCTTTCAGTACGAAGTTAAGTTGTTTATGTAATCCTATGCTAACACCCATTTTATTTGAAAATTGTGAGGCACTATGATACCAGGTATCAAATATTGATCTCGTTAGATTAGGTACTTTATCGTGTCTAAAGTGGGTTTCTTGTATGAATACAATGTTTTCTTTTTCTTTATGCAAATGTCTGAGAATTTGTCCTCGTTTAGGAGGGGACTGGAATCCTCTGACATTGTATGTTGCCATTTTGATATTAGCCATTGAGGTGTATTTGTGTCATGGGGTCTTTTGGTGTGGGATTACCCTGTTATTCGCAGTCCAAATATGTTGTTCCTTATAGTTACCGATCAGGACTTTTGCACACTTCCGATATGATGGGGGTAAGGGTAGGAAAGGGAGGACGGGTGGTTTCATATCTATAACAAAAAACACATTGTGAGAAACGATAGTGAATAGAACAAATTGTTTCCAAAAAGGGGGTGATTCTAGGAGGATTTCTTCCTCCTGGGAGAACTTAGCTGGGTTCTTACACCTGTTCCTTATGGATTGGTGTAGTTGGAGAAAATAATAGCACATCAAGGTACATATATCATGAAAGGTCACACATCAGGAAGAGCATGTTATGTTATTCGTAAAACATTTCTAAATAATGAACTTAAATAGAAAACTTGAATTGCGTGGAGCAATGGTAACTATAACTGTTTCCCTAATTGAATGCTTCTACGATGTCTAGCTGATCTCCCTGACCACCACCGCACCTCGATAACCCAAGGATCTGGTCGCATTGGTTATGTTTTACTTAAAGGGGTAGATCTCCCTATAGCGCGGCAGCCTGCTCAGGGAGGCCAGACATCAACCTGTAAAAAAAAAAAAAGGGAGCATAACTGGATTATTAGAATGGATACCCTTCTTAGGTGGGAAAGTTTTCCAATCTCCTTCTGATATGAGTCTTCTTGGAGTCATTCTTCCTTGTCTCTTTCTTGCTCTTTGGGATTTGCCGTGACTAACGAGTTCCCATGGGGTTGGAGGAGTAATCTCTGAAGGAATGTAAATATCATTCGTAGATGACCAATCAGGGATATCCAGGTCTTCAATCTCTAGTGCCGCTAGAATATCCAGAAGATCTTTATGTGAACGGATGATTAATTTCTTCTCTCTCCAGGATATCATTAGTTCATTTGAAGGCAATTCTTTTGTGTCGTAGGAGGTCAGTGAGAGGTTTGAGAATACGTCTTTTGTTGAGCGTTGCAGGAGCTAGGTCTTGGAAAAGTAAAACGCTGGATACTTCATATACAATGTTGGAGTGCTCTCTGGCCTTTTTCATTATTAGCTCTTTCTGTGCATAATTTAGGAGCCTGCAGATAATGTCTCTGGGCGGATCTGATGGTTTTAGTTTGGGACGAAGTGCCCTATGAGCTCTTTCCAGCACTATTGATTCTGTGTAATCCTCTCCTAATAGTTGGGTGCAGGCCAGACATCAACCTGTAAAAAAAAAAAAGGAAGCATAACTGGATTATTAGAATGGATACCCTTCTTAGGTGGGAAAGTCTTCCAATCTCCTTCTGATATGAGTCTTCTTGGAGTCATTCTTCCTTGTCTCTTTCTTGCTCTTTGGGATTTGCCGTGACTAACCAGTTCCCATGGGGTTGGAGGAGTAATCTCTGAAGGAATGTAAATACAATTCGTAGATGACCAATCAGGGATATCCAGATCTTCAATCTCTAGTGCCACTAGAATATCCAGAAGATCTTTATGTGAACGGATGATTAATTTCTTCTCTCTCCAGGATATCATTAGTCCAAAAGGGAAAAGCCATTTGAAGGCAATTCTTTTGTGTCGTAGGAGGTCAGTGAGAGGTTTGAGAATACGTCTTTTGTTGAGCGTTGCAGGAGCTAGGTCTTGGAAAAGTAAAACGCTGGATCCTTCATATGCAATGTTGGAGTGCTCTCTGGCCTTTTTCATTAGCTCTTTCTGTGCATAATTAAGGAGCCTGCAGATAATGTCTCTGGGCGGATCTGATGGTTTTAGTTTGGGACGAAGTGCCCTATGAGCTCTTTCCAGCACTATCGATTCTGTGTAATCCTCTCCTAATAGTTGGGTGCAGATTTCAATAACTGCTTTTGGAACAGCTTCTGGAGCTACTGTTTCTGGTACTCCTCTTATTCTTATATTATTTCTTCTCCCTCTATTATCTTGATCTTCTAGATGATCGTATAGGTGGTTAATATGTTGTTGATATATAGAAAGAACATCTGAATTTTTCTTGGTATATTCTATTATCTGTGTTTGGGTGGAGTCTAAGGTTTCCACTCGGGTGCCAATGTGCCTCATTTCTCTTTTTATTTCCGCTAATTCATCTAGAACTGGATTCAAGGCTTTGGCGAGAGCTTGTGATATGAAGGATCTGGATATAGGTAATTCATGTGTAGCTTCTGTATCTTTTTCATTGTCACTTTCTCTATCTGATTGCTGTGGTGGGGAACGATTTACCATGCTTTTGGATGCTGGTGTTTGGGAAGCTGTTGCTGCCTGTGGTTTCTTCATAATTAATTTATTCAAGTCTGTTTGCGATAAGGCTGCTGAATATGTTTGCTTTGGAGGATCTGGTATCGGTCCCTTGTATTTCCCCACCTTCACCATAGATTCTTGACTAAATTTGCCCCTTTTGAGATGAAAAGCTCTCCTCTAGTAGTGTGTGACCTAGATCATGTTGCTTGTATTTAGGTCATTTTAGAGGCACATATTGCTGTGAGTCACCGCAATAAGTCCAGATGGACTTGGACGTTTGGGCTCTTTTTAAGTAAATGTCAGTTCAATTATTGATTCTTCTCCTTTTTAGAGCATATTTATATGGGGGAACCCTAAACAAGAAGTCTCCCCCTGTGTACACAGCCACTATATTATTGATAAATGGAGCAGTATATTAATACAGAGGTATATCTTGGTAGAGGCTAATTTATGATAAGGTTTATCACTTTTCGGATACCTTTTTGCAGGAGCTGCTAGCGGTTGCCAGCTGCAGGGATGATAGAGATCCTCAAAATGGCGGACGGGACCACGAGGTAGGATGTAATTGCAGAATCCTGGTGAGGGAAATGCAGACCAGGACGGTGCATTCACCGCATTCCAGGAGATCCAGGCCGCGACTTCAAACCTCCGCCTTTCTCCAGGGCCCCGGCACCTCCACCACCCGGATCCACCAAAAAAGCTTGGTGGCTGGAGCCAAAGCCTTCTCCTTTCTAATCAGGTAAGTAGTGGCTTGGTAGATGTTGTGCGGGCACACTGAATATGGCTTCTCTGGCCGCCGGGAATCTGGGCCACGGCTTCGGGCCTTCACCTTGGCCTCAACTGTAACTCCAGTTTTGCTGCTACCACAAGGTTCAAAGTGGGCTTGAAATGTAGCTCTCAATCTATATATTCAGTTGATCTTCTTATTTGTTAGCTCTTGGCTTGCTTTAGCAGATGATGGACACTGATAAGGGATTAACTGGCAGAGCTGTGTCTCTGTGCGTTCTCACACTTCAGTGGCTAGCCACACACCCCACTCCCCTTACCTCCTACTATATGTGTATAGTGCAGAGATACCATGCCATGTTAGAGCTACACAGCTAATTACTTCAAAGAGCAAACATCCCACTGGCTTTCTCCTCACCAAGTGCAACTGGGCAATTTGGTCAGCAACAATGGCAGAAACATTGTGGTCACACTAAATTTGGGTTAAATAACACATGCTCCTTGCATGGGAAAAAGTACACTGGCTTGCAGAAAGTGCTGGCAATGTCCAGGAGTCTGTCCTTGCATTGAAATTCCTTTCGGGTCTGATTCTAATGAATTGGTAGGCACATTAGATTTGGTTGCAAATAAAAAATGCTCAGATCATCCTGAACATTTGAGTATGACACTCACAGGTTTCCTTGGACTGTATCCAGTTTGTTTCTAGCATTAACAATGTCAAAGTGACAGTGACATATATGGAGAGAAAAAGAGCTACCACCAGCAAGAATATTTCCACCACTACATCTGCTCAAGCTTTCCCTATGTCTCATAGCTTTGAGCCTACACCAACAGCATCAACTGCATACAGTGTCTTGAAAAAGTTTTCATACCCCTTGAATTTTTCCACATTTTTTCATGCTACACCCACAAACTTAGGGCACATGCACACGAACGTATTTTTTTTCCGTGTCCGTTCCGTTTTTTTTGCAGACCGCATGGGGAACCATTCATTTCAATAAGTCCCCCCAAAAAACTGAAGTTACTCCGTGTGCATTCCGTTTCCATATGTCCGTATTTCCGTTCCGCAGAAAAAAATGATAATTACTCACTGGTAATTAGATTTTCCGAAGTCCATGACAGCACCAGGAGAGAGGGTCCGCCTCCCAGGACAGGAAACCCAGGACAGGTATAAATTCAGGAGGAGCCTCTCCCTCATCCAGTAGTTTCCAGAGACGAGAGACCACCTCCATCTATCCGTATTCATCTTGGGCCAGCCCATTCTCTTCTGTTCTTCATTGTTTAAAGTTCAGTATATATATATATATATATATATTTTTTTTATTTATGCACACCACGTGAGAGTAATAACTCAAGACCATAAACAAGAACTCAGCAAGAGGAAAGGAAAAGACATAGGGGGGAATAGAAGGGTGCTGTCATGGACTTCGGAAAATCAAATTACCGGTGAGTAATTATCATTTATCCCTACTAGAGATGTGTCTTGCAGTAAAATGCATAGGGAGTAGTGTTGAGCGAGCACCTCTGTGCTCGTATGCTCGGGTGCTCTGGCCGAGCACTCAAGCATAATGTTAGTCAATGGGACTAAACCAGGCACCCCCTGCTCGGAAGAGGGGAGGGTGTCTGGTTATTACAAAAAGGTCAGAATCGCGACTTCTCCTCTTTTACTCCTTTTGCTCGTTACAGTATGCTAATTCACTGAATTTGTACGCATTAGCGCACAATGCGTAGCATTAGCGTCCAAAAGCGTACGCATTAGCATACAAATTCGTATGCATTAGCAAACAATGCGTAGCATTAGCGTACAAATCAACATTACAGTGAATGCCAGCATTGCGCTCGAGTATACTCGGTGTTTGGCCGAACACCGAGCGGAGCCGAGCGTAGGCATGCTCGGCCAAACAGCGAGTGCAGTGCAGAGGCCCAAGATCCTACTAGAGCGTCAAAAGCGCACGCCTTTTACACCAATTCACTTATTCCACATACATTTCGACAGAACCTGTTCTATTACACACTTATACAAGCAGAGCCCCCCAGACAGCGTGGAGATGACAGTGGCAGCAGCATCAGCAGACTATAGAGTGGCACGAAGACAGTGTGGCCAGGTTGCAGCAGCATGAGTAGGCCACAGAGTGGCAGAATGACAGACCCTGGAAGTGGCAGCAGCAGTGGAAGTAGTAGTACAATTTGGAAGCCACAGAGTGGCACAATTACCTAATTTTGACGTAGCTAGGAGATGGCATGGGGAGTCGGCGGCGACAGCAGCATCAGGCCAGAGAGTGGCATGGTGACATACCCTGAAGAGAAGACCGTAATAAAAAATTCTCGGCCTTTTGGTTAAGATCAACTGTAGCTTATGTTCTTAACAGTATCGGGGCTGGTTATGCCAGCGGACGGGAACATAAGACAGAGGAAGTGCAGTTAAGCCTCCAGCTTTGGCTCAACTGTGGCAAAATGTCAGTATTGACACAGTACACCAAGAAAGCTTGCAGTTCCATCTTGAGATCAAGCTGGCGGTCTGCAGGGAGCTGAGCCACCACTTGTGGAAGCCCCTGCCTCTCGCCTTCCCCATGCTCATCGCTGAGTGTCCCGGGGGCCGGAATCGTTTACTTTTAAAAATTTGAGTGTTCAAAACAAACAAGGTTTCCTGTGTACTTGAGCTTTGAACAAGGGAATAGGACAGAACGTACCAAAAATTTACAAGTGACATTCTGCTGCCGAGCAGAAGGTCCAAAAAATTCTAATCAATTTACTACGCCAACGAGTGGCACCGTAACAGCAGCTGCAAGAGGCAGCAGCAGTCGGACTAATTTACTAGGCCACAGAGTGGCATCGTAACAGCAGCTGCAAGAGGCAGCAGCAGTCGAATACATTTGCTAGGCCACCGAGTGGCACCGTAACAGCAGCTGCAAGAGGCAGCAGTCGAACAAATTTCAAGGCCACAGAGTGGCACCGTAATAGTAGCTGCAAGAGCCAGTAGTCGAACAAATTTCAAGGCCACAGAGTGGCACCGTAACAGCAGCTGCAAGAGGCAGCAGTCGAACAAATTTCAAGGCCACAGAGTGGCACCGTAATAGCAGCTGCAGGAGCCAGTAGTTGAACAAATTTCAAGGCCACAGAGTGGCACCGTAACAGCAGCTGCAAGAGGCAACAGCAGTCGAATACATTTACTAGGCCAATGAGTAGCACCGTAACAGCAGCTGCAAGAGGCAGCAGTCGAACAAATTTCAAGGCCACAGAGTGGCACCATAGCAGCAGCTGCAAGAGGCAGCAGCGAATACATTTACTAGGCCAACGAGTGGCACCGTAACAGCAGCTGAAAGAGGTAGCAGCAGTCGAACAAATTTCAAGGCCAAAGAGTGGCACCGTAACAGCAGCTGCAAGAGGCAGCAGCAGTCGAATACATTTACTAGGCCAATGAGTGGCACCATAACAGCAGCTGCAAGAGGCAGCAGCAGTCGAACAAATTTCAAGGCCAAAGAGTGGCACCGTAACAGCAGCTGCAAGAGGCAGCAGCAGTCGAATACATTTACTAGGCCAACGAGTGGCACCGTAACAGCAGCTGCAAGAGGCAGCAGCAGTCAAACAAATTTCAAGGCCACAGAGTGGCACCATAGCAGCAGCTGCAAGAGGCAGCAGCGAATACATTTACTAGGCCAACGAGTGGCACCGTAACAGCAGCTGCAAGAGGCAGCAGCAGTCGAATACATTTACTAGGCCAACGAGTGGCACTGTAAAAGCAGCTGCAAGAGGCAGCAGTCGAACAAATTTCAAGGTCACAGAGTGGCACCGTAACAGCAGTTGCAAGTGGCAGCAGAAGTCAAATACATTTACTAGGCCACCGAGTGACACCGTAACAGCAGCTGCAAGAGGTAGCAGTTAAATACATTTCAAGGCCATAGAGTGGGAGAAGCAGCAGGAGTCATACTAATTTTAATGAGACAGAATGGCACAGTGACATACCCTGGGAGAGGCAACAACAGTCATAAAAATTTAAATGCAACATACCGTAGAGTGGCACGATTACATAATTCGGAGGCAGCGGCAGCTAGGAGACAGTGTGTGGAGGCGGCGGCATCGTAACAGCAGCTGCAAGAGGCAGCAGCAGTCGAATACATTTGCTAGGCCACCGAGTGGCACCGTAACAGCAGGCAGCAGTCGAACTAATTTCAAGGCCACAGAGTGGCACAGTAATAGTAGCTGCAAGAGCCAGTAGTCGAACAAATTTCAAGGCCACAGAGTGGCACCGTAACAGCAGCTGCAAGAGGCAGCAGTCGAACAAATTTCAAGGCCACAGAGTGGCACCGTAATAGCAGCTGCAGGAGCCAGTAGTCGAACAAATTTCAAGGCCACAGAGTGGCACCGTAACAGCAGCTGCAAGAGGCAACAGCAGTCGAATACATTTACTAGGCCAACGAGTAGCACCGTAACAGCAGCTGCAAGAGGCAGCAGTCGAACAAATTTCAAGGCCACAGAGTGGCACCATAGCAGCAGCTGCAAGAGGCAGCAGCGAATACATTTACTAGGCCAACGAGTGGCACCGTAACAGCAGCTGCAAGAGGCAGCAGTCGAACAAATTTCAAGTCCACAGAGTGGCACCGTAAAAGCAGCTGCAAGAGGCAGCAGTCGAACAAATTTCAAGGTCACAGAGTGGCACCATAACAGCAGCTGCAAGAGGCAGCAGTCGAAAAAAAAATTCAAGGCCACAGAGTGACACCGTAACAGCAGCTGCAAGAGGTTAAAGCAGTTAAATACATTTCAAGGCCATAGAGTGGGAGAAGCAGCAGGAGTCATACTAATTTTAATGAGACAGAATGGCACAGTGACATACCCTGGGAGAGGCAACAACAGTCATAAAAATTTAAATGCAACATACCGTAGAGTGGCACAATTACATAATTCGGAGGTAGCGGCAGCTAGGAGACAGTGTGTGGAGGCGGCGGCAGCAGGAAGAGAAGGCCACAGAGTGGCACAATTACATAATTTGGGGGTAGCAGCAGCTAGGACACAGTATGTGGAGGCAGCGGCAGCAGCATGAGTAGGCCACAGAGTGGCACAATTACATAATTTAGAGGTAGCGGCAGCTAGGACACAGCGTGTGGAGGCGGCAGCAGCAGCATACCGTAAAATGGCACAATTACATAATTTGGAGGTAGCGGCAGCTAGGACACAGCGTGTGAAGGCGGCAGCAGCAGCAGCATGAGTAGGCCACAGAGTGGCACAATTACATAATTTGGCGGTAGCGGCAGCTAGGACACAGTGTGTGGAGGCGGCGGCAGCAGCATGGGTTGGCCACAGAGTGGTACAATTACATAAATTGGAGGTAGAGGCAGCTTGGACACAGCGTGTGGAGGCGGCGGCAGCATCATCAGGCCACAGAGTGGCATGGTGACATAGCCTGGAGGTGACAGCAGTAGCAGCATGAGGAGACCTGATTGTTGAGGTGGCAGCAGCATCAGAAGGCTACATATTGGGTCAGTGACAGAGTGGAGAGGTGGGTGGCAATACCAGTCACTGGTAAAGATGCTGGGTGGTAGAAGGAGCAGCTGGTAGATGTGTGACATCATGCGGATGGCAGCATCATAAGAGTGGCTGAGGCAGGTAGCCTGAAGAATACAGTCTCATTTGTCAAGGTTTGGATGACGCATCATGGCTGATCTAATCTGATGTATCAGACGTTGGTGGGTGGAAATCCTGGCTGATCCACGCCTGATTCATCTTGACAAAGGTGAGTCTTTCCACATTTTGGAAGGACAGGAGAGTTCTCCTTGGGGTTACTATGGCCCCTGCAGCACTGAACACCCGCTCTGATGCCACACTACTAGCCGGGCAGGACAGCTTCTCCAGTGCAAACTCGGCCAGTTGTGGCCATAAATCCAGTTTGACTAAACAAAAAAGAAAGACCCAGTTTGGAGAAGGGGTGAATAATTTACATAACCAGCAAAAACGGCTAATAAGCCACTTAACCCCTATCTTGCTCCAAACTAATATATTATATAAAACTTAGCCTTTATTGTGACTCTAAATGATGTCAATAAAATAGGAGAATAAGTCTCACCAGAATTAAAACTAACACACAGAGTTTGCGATCATTTCGTCTAGCACAAGAGTAGAAACCAGGGTGTGCACTATCCTGGATATCTACCATGACTTCTTGCCTTTGATTAGTATGAGACTTAGGTGCCGCGCACCAATATATTCGTACTGTCGCACAACAACTGAGCTGCTTTAAAATCACCAAACTATTCTGCCCCCCAACATGTTTCACCAGATAACTGGCTTCATCAGGGGTGACGGGCAGTAATGGTAGGTAGCGTTTGTGGGGAACTCTATATAGTGTAATACTCCTCCCTACAAATTGCTTCACCAATTAAAAAATCATTCAATTCGGTCTGTTTCTCAACTAGGACCTTTCCACTAAATTGCTAGCCAATCGTATGTACTTCATACCTGCAGGCTAGTGGTTGTCTGGATCTCGTCATCAGGAGGCTGTTCACTGACGTGTTGCGCACAACAATGCTCGCTCCAACTCTGAAAAACATCTGACAGCTGACCGCTTAACAGCGGCTGCGCTGACACTTAGAGAAAAAACGTTCTTCATTTACTCATTCATTGCCCTTTGCTTAAGGATAGCTGTCCTCTGAATTACGTACGCAAGTACTACGCTGCAACCTGAACGAAAAGGAAGATGAGTCAGACCACACTACCGTGCGTGATTTTTGTCAGTGATCACCCTTATGTTACAGTTAAACAGATTCATCAACTGTCAATGTCTTTAGATCTACCTAATCTATTATCCACTTTAAAAAACTGTGATTAATCAGTTTAGTCCTCATTAGATGTCGAGGACAAGGATATTTATCATATTATCTTATTAGTACTAAATCCCTTCAATAGGTATCAAATGTCAAAAAACATTGACATTGATGATAAGCTGGATGGAAATATTTTACACAACTACTTATTAGGCACCATTCATAATCCTTATAAGATGACCTAGAGGTTTTTAAATATAACAACCTTCTAGAAGGAAAAAATGGACTACAAACAGAGTAACAATAAATAAAAACAGTAGTTTTCCCACAATCACCATGGGTACTTATTCCATTTATCTATTCAAACATTGCATATCAAATATAAGTATAAACGCAAATACAGTCTCTATTATCTTTATTTGTGCTCCTTATTATAAAAAAGAGGAGAAGGTAGAACCTTCATTCAGTCCCTTGGGACTCCGGCTTTCCAGCCTATAGATCCATTTGGTCTCTTCCTGTAGAAGAACTTTATCCAGATTACCTCTCCTTACTCCTAAGGTCCTTTTGCTCACACCCCAAAATTTGAGGCTGGACAAGTCCCCTTGATGACAATGTCTAACATGCCTTGAGATAGGCGTATCCGCTCTAGTTCTAATACTACTGATATGTTGGCAGATTCTTCGCCGAAATTCTTGTGTGGTTTTACCCACATATAGCTTAGGGCATGGGCATTGAGCAATGTATACTATGCCCTTTGTCTGACAGTTAATAAAACATTTTATTTCATACTTTTTACCATTTACTGGATTAATGAAATCTTTAGTCTTCCGGACCAGACCACAATATATGCAACTCCCACAAGGAAAAGTACCCTTCAGGCTAGATTTCAACCAAATTCGTGGGGAAGGAACCAGAAAATGGCTATGCACCAATTTATCTTTTAGATTGTTTCCTCTCCTATATGTCAGGCTGGGATAAGAAGAGAGGACCTTCCTCAAATCATTATCAGCTCTCAAAATATGCCAATGTCTCTGCAAAATCCCCTTAACCCTATCCGAATGTGAATCATATGTGCCAATGCATCTAATAAGTTGTTGTTGCGAATTTGTCGGTTTGTTCTTAAGTAGATCTTTCCGATCAGTTATATTTGCCCTACGATAGGCACGATGTAATATTTTTTTGGGGTAACCTCTCTCTAAAAACCTTTGATATAGGATTCTACACTCTTTTTGAAAACTAAAGTCATCTGAACAATTCCTCCTGGCCCTAAGATATTGACCAATGGGTATACCACGTTTTAATGGTAGGGGATGACAACTGCCCCAATGTAAGAGATTATTAGTCGATGTCGGTTTCCGATATACCTCGGTTTGGATGCTGCCACCAGAATCCACCGAAATCAGAAGGTCAAGAAAAGTGAGACATTGCTCATGAATCTCTGAAGTAAATCTCATCCCTATCTCATTAATATTTAATTCCTGTACAAATCTATTAAAGCAATCTACTGTGCCATCCCAAAGAATAAAAACATCATCAATGAACCTTCCCCAAAACAAAGTGCTCAGTATTCTCTAAATAAATATCTGTGAATACAATTGTGGCTTCCCACCATCCTAAAAATAAATTTGCATAATTAGGTGCACACTTACTTCCCATGGCTGTACCAATTGTCTGCAAATAATAATGCCCATCAAAAAGAAAATAATTATGTGTCAAAAGAAAGCGCAAAAGGGTGATAATAAACTGATTGTGAGTATGATACTGTGTGCTTTTTGTGCTCAAAAAATGTGAAACAGCTCCAATACCAAGCTTGTGTCTGATATTGGTATAGAGGGATTCAATGTCAAGACTTGCCAATTTAGTATCCTTAGTGACCTGGATTTCCTGAATTCTGGTGACAGCATCTTTTGTATCCCTGATAAATGAAGGCAAGGTACCAACAAATGGAGCAATGAATTGGTCAACATATTCACTAATAGGTTCTGTAAGACTACTATTGCCTGAGAAAATAGGTCTTCCTGGTATGGGAATTTTGTTCTTGTGTATTTTGGGGATAGCATACATGGTGGCTATGGTTGGATGTGAGTTCAACAGAAACTTATATTCATCCTTGGAAATAAGATTATTATCTCTAGCCTGTACCAGAATCGCTTTTAACTCAAGTAGAAAATTATCAGTGGGATTACTTCCTAGACATTTATAGGTGTCTCGATCTTGGAGTAAAACCAGGACCATATCTTTATAGGTGGCAACGTCCATGATTACAACATTGCCACCTTTGTCTGATGGTTTTATCACAATTTCATGGTTTTGTTGTAACTCTATCAGAGTCTGCAATTCTTCAGGCTCAAGATTCATCATACCTTCTACTGATGTAGTAGTCAACTTTTTAAGGTCCTTGGTGACTAGATCTACAAACATTTCTATGTTGCCAAATTGTGAAAATGGTGGCGTATATTTAGACCTGGGTTTGAGTGTAGAAAGAGGTGGCTCCAGACCTGCTGGGCCATGGGCCATGGGTCCAATCCCTCAAGAATTTCAATCGCCTCATTCTCCCTATTTATAAGATTTTTGGGATCCTTCAATCCTTGTGTATACGTCTTGTGTAATGCTAGTTTCCTAGAAAACAGGTTAACATCCTTAACCCACATGAAACAATTAAAGGTAGGTGTAGGCGTAAAAGAAAGACCCTTGACTAGTACTTTTATATGGTTCTCTTTGTAATTCAAAAGAGGAGACATTAATAATCTGAGATCCTTTAGATCGATCTAGATTTATGTTTTTGTCCCATATGCCCACTTGTCTCGATCTCGAAGTTGGATCCCGTGTCCTAAAAAAGATGTCATACTTGTTTGACTTAGGGTTGGAGTTTGCATTGATTGGGTACTTGTGACAACTCCAGAGGCAGAGGCACCAAAGCCAAAAATAGAGGGAGAGGGAACTACACCATTGGTATTTGTAGGTAATCCTGGTACTGATGTATTCAAGGGAGGATTTATAAACTGCCCCACTATCGTATTTTGGCATTGTGCTCCGTTGATTGTGCTGTTATTCACTGTACGCGGTTGCGGTGCTTTTCTTTGAGAGTAACCCACTCTATTTTTATTATTATTTTTACGTTTAGTGCCTCCCTGTTTACAATTACCTACTCCTGATTGTCCCTCTTCCGAACCTGAAATGTCTGATTCTGAGATATCAGTATAGGTACCCCTACCTTTAGGGTCTCTTTGTTGTCTAAAGTCACTGTAACCGTTCCTGTTCTTAATTAAATAGACTTGTCCTGTATCAAAATCCCGTTTATCACGAATATATTTCCTATGCTTGCGTTCTTTAATCCCTCCTTGGAGCAATTCAATATTCTTTTGCAGGCGCAACTCACTATTACTAAAATCTATATGTGTTTTAAAGGTTTGTATTTCACCAATTTCTTGCTCAAGTTGTGCAGAGATCTTTGTGAATGCACTTTTTTCATAAACCAGCAAATAACTAAGCATGCGCAGAGAATTCTCAGTCAATAACTGCTGCCACCCTTTAATAAACAGGGGATCCTCTTGATGTGAGTTGGGAACAATATTAATTCTCATTCCCCTGTAAACTATGCCTTGCTGGACATACGTTTCCAAACTGGCAACCTCCCACAACGATCTAATATATTGTTTATACGTTTTATTGATCTCCCGAAATGCTGTATTGATATCGTGTTTGTTTATGGGCAAGCTACCAGTAGAGAAGACCTGTCCTGCCTCAGCAGTGAACAATCCAGGAGTGAGTTTACTAGAAAGGAAACCCGCCATTAAACTACAGGAGCACAAACTAGAAATAATAGGTCAAAATAGAGGAACTGGGCAGTTTGGCCCTATTATATAACTAAACAAAAAAGAAAGACCCAGTTTGGAGAAGGGGTGAATAATTTACATAACCAGCAAAAACGGCTAATAAGCCACTTAACCCCTATCTTGCTCCAAACTAATATATTATATAAAACTTAGCCTTTATTGTGACTCTAAATGATGTCAATAAAATAGGAGAATAAGTCTCACCAGAATTAAAACTAACACACAGAGTTTGCGATCATTTCGTCTAGCACAAGAGTAGAAACCAGGGTGTGCACTATCCTGGATATCTACCATGACTTCTTGCCTTTGATTAGTATGAGACTTAGGTGCCGCGCACCAATATATTCGTACTGTCGCACAACAACTGAGCTGCTTTAAAATCACCAAACTATTCTGCCCCCCAACATGTTTCACCAGATAACTGGCTTCATCAGGGGTGACGGGCAGTAATGGTAGGTAGCGTTTGTGGGGAACTCTATATAGTGTAATACTCCTCCCTACAAATTGCTTCACCAATTAAAAAATCATTCAATTCGGTCTGTTTCTCAACTAGGACCTTTCCACTAAATTGCTAGCCAATCGTATGTACTTCATACCTGCAGGCTAGTGGTTGTCTGGATCTCGTCATCAGGAGGCTGTTCACTGACGTGTTGCGCACAACAATGCTGCGCTCCAACTCTGAAAAACATCTGACAGCTGACCAACATATCAGTAGTATTAGAACTAGAGCGGATACGCCTATCTCAAGGCATGTTAGACATTGTCATCAAGGGGACTTGTCCAGCCTCAAATTTTGGGGTGTGAGCAAAAGGACCTTAGGAGTAAGGAGAGGTAATCTGGATAAAGTTCTTCTACAGGAAGAGACCAAATGGATCTATAGGCTGGAAAGCCGGAGTCCCAAGGGACTGAATGAAGGTTCTACCTTCTCCTCTTTTTTATAATAAGGAGCACAAATAAAGATAATAGAGACTGTATTTGCGTTTATACCTTATATTTGATATGCAATGTTTGAATAGATAAATGGAATAAGTACCCATGGTGATTGTGGGAAAACTACTGTTTTTATTTATTGTTACTGCTGTTTGTAGTCCATTTTTTCCTTCTAGAAGGTTGTTA
The DNA here is from genome assembly GCA_900303285.1 of Rhinella marina. Taxonomy (NCBI): domain Eukaryota; kingdom Metazoa; phylum Chordata; class Amphibia; order Anura; family Bufonidae; genus Rhinella; species Rhinella marina. The sequence goes on from ONZH01028637.1 coordinate 23,365, forward strand.
TATTTAAAAACCTCTAGGTCATCTTATAAGGATTATGAATGGTGCCTAATAAGTAGTTGTGTAAAATATTTCCATCCAGCTTATCATCAATGTCAATGTTTTTGACATTTGATACCTATTGAAGGGATTTAGTACTAATAAGATAATATGATAAATATCCTTGTCCTCGACATCTAATGAGGACTAAACTGATTAATCACAGTTTTTTAAAAGTGGATATAGATTAGGTAGATCTAAAGAACATTGACAGTTGATGAATCTGTTTAACTGTAACATAAGGGTGATCACTGACAAAAATCACGCACGGTAGTGTGGTCCGACTCATCTTCCTTTTCGTTCAGGTTGCAGCGTAGTACTTGCGTACGCAATTCAGAGGACAGCTATCCTTAAGCAAAGGGCAATGAATGAGTAAATGAAGAACGTTTTTTCTCTCAGTGTCAGCGCAGCCGCTGTTAAGCGGTCAGCTGTCAGATGTTTTTCAGAGTTGGAGTGCAGCATTGTTGTGCGCAACACATCAGTGAACAGCCTCCTGATGGACGAGATCCAGACAACCACTAGCCTGCAGGTATGAAGTACATACGATTGGCTAGCAATTTAGTGGAAAGGTCCTAGTTGAGAAACAGACCGAATTGAATGATTTTTTAATTGGTGAAGCAATTTGTAGGGAGGAGTATTACACTATATAGAGTTCCCCACAAACGCTACCTACCATTACTGCCCGTCACCCCTGATGAAGCCAGTTATCTGGTGAAACATGTTGGGGGGCAGAATAGTTTGGTGATTTTAAAGCAGCTCAGTTGTTGTGCGACAGTACGAATATATTGGTGCGCGGCACCTAAGTCTCATACTAATCAAAGGCAAGAAGTCATGGTAGATATCCAGGATAGTGCACACCCTGGTTTCTACTCTTGTGCTAGACGAAATGATCGCAAACTCTGTGTGTTAGTTTTAATTCTGGTGAGACTTATTCTCCTATTTTATTGACATCATTTAGAGTCACAATAAAGGCTAAGTTTTATATAATATATTAGTTTGGAGCAAGATAGGGGTTAAGTGGCTTATTAGCCGTTTTTGCTGGTTATGTAAACATAAATCCAGTTTGGCTGCCCAGTAGTCCAGCGGATCTTCAATGTGGGGTGGCAGGGTGCTGTCCAAGTAGGCTACCACCTGCTGTTTCAGGGTCTGCTCCTGGTCTACCTGCTGCAGCTGCTGGTGAGTATTTACTTGGCGGTGTACGTAGCAGTGGTACGTGAGCGCTGAGGCATCCCCCAGTCAGACCTGCGAGAGGATGGACGATGACGCAGATAGGCAGCAGCTAACTGACTAAATAGGATGTCTCTATAGTACTTCAGTTTGTCCTCCCTCTCAGCAGGTGAAAAAAAGGCCCCCATTTTAGACCGGTAGCGAGGGTCCAAGAGGGTGGGGAGCCAGAAGTCATCCCTCTGCCGTATGGTGATTATTTGGCTGTCACTACGTAAGCAAGTGAGCATGCATCGGGCCATTTGCGCAAGTGACTCGGAGGGACTCCCTGCCTCCAACTCCACTGTATACTGCCATGGTGTCTCTGGGTCATCTGCCTCATCTTCCGCATCTCCATCTACCTCCACTGGATGCTCCTGCTCCTCCTCTTCTGTCTCCTGGGTAGAAAAATTTAAAATAAAAGGAAATTAAGAATCCCCCCCAAAAAAAATACTTTGCTCACTGCCTTGTACAATGGCTTAACTATTTCTTTAAGAAATACATTCACCCACAGAGTGGGTTAACAATGGGTTGCTGAACTGCAGTACAATGGGTTACTGCACAGCACTACACACTATATGATGATTTTCTTTTTCTATGGCGACTGACGCTGCAAATAGTTATTTAAAATGAACAACCACACAAACACGTCTTTTTTTTTTTTTGGCAATTTAACTTCACTGAAGAAGTCAGCAGTAAATGGCGCTTGTCTGTTTGTATGGCGAATAGCGCTGCAAATAGTTATTTAAAATGAACAACCCCACAAACACAAATTCACTGTTTTTTTGGCAATTTATCTTCACTGAAGAAGTTAGCACTATATTGCACTTGTCTGTTTGTATGGCAAATAACGCCGCAAATAGTTAATTAAAATGAATGACCCTACAAACAAGGCTTTTTTCTTTTGGCAATTCAACTTCACTGAAGAAGTTAGCACTATATGGCGCTTGTCTGCAAATAGTTATTTAAAATTAAAAAAAGGGGATTTCAGTCAGCACATCCCAGTGCGCAGGTGCACGTTGCTTTGGCTGATTGCACAAGGAAAGGAAAATACATACAATGCAACAGCACACTGTTAACCAGATAAAGCACAAAATGCCATAGAGATATGAAATATTCTGGAGCTAATGCTATGCTTTGGTAAATTAGAGATTGTTGGCAAATATATTTTGTACTAAATTATCTGAGCCCGTCCACCAAATCGTCAAGGTGATCTCTGTAGAACGGGAACCTAGCACTATTTCCTACCTGTTATGTGCCAACCTTGGCTTCCGTATACTCAGGGGGTGTTTGGTTCCACATGCGTGCTGGGTTCCTTCTGCCTTTAGTTATTTAAAATGAACAACAAAAATACTTTGCTCACTGCCTTGCACAACGGCTTCATTATTTCTTTAGGAAATACAGTCACCCACAGAGTGGGTT
>ONZH01028638.1:0-26225 GCA_900303285.1 Rhinella marina
AAATTAGTTTGCAAGAGAACGCACAGTACAGTTGCCAATTATAAGGCCTATATATTTTATAGTTCAAGGTACACAGCCGTGTACTAACTGTTCAGACGGTGTGGTATTAACACCAGGTATTTAAATTAGTTTGCAAGAGAACGCACAGTACAGTTGCCAATTATAAGGCCTATATATTTTTATAGTTCAAGGTACACAGCCGTGTATTAACTGTTCAGTACGGTGGGTATTAACACCAGGTATTTAAATTAGTTTGCAAGAGAACGCACAGTACAGTTGCCAATTATAAGGCCTATATATTTTTATAGTTCAAGGTACACAGCAGTAGTGCCAAATATAAGTTTTGGTATGTAGCAGAGCACCTAATACACCACTAATGCCTCTCTCTGTCCCTACTCCAGCAGCTATCCCTGAATACAGCAGCCGTTCTCTGTAAAGTCTATATTGTAGTAAAGCTATCACTGTACTGCACTATAGTAGCCCTGATAAGGGCTTTTAATCACGCTCCTGCCTGTCCAACAGCTAAAACCTGTCTGTCCCTTCTCCAGCCTCTGTCCCTGACTAAGTTCACGCAGCATATGCGTACGAGCAGGAAGAGCTGAGTTTTTAATATTCGAGGTCACATGGTTTTTCCAGCCAATCCATGTAGACGCCGTTTTTGCGCTGCCAGCGTGCTCAGCGTGCCTGTCATACCCCCCCTGCATGGTGATTGGTGGAAAAAGAGCTCCAGGGAAGGTGGGAGGGGAAACGAATTCTAAGTGCGCCATCGCCGTTATACTCGAACGAAATCGAGTACGCCGAATAGCGTAGTATTCGATCGAATACCAGCTCGATCGAACACTACTCGCTCATCTCTATCTACAATATATGCAAATATTAGTACAATTATCACATTTTTCTATGGACAGTAAAGACCAGTTCAAGGGCATATGTCAGCAGATTTGCACCTACTGTATGAAACTGACTAACCTATTGCATGTGCGCTTGGCAGGTGAAGGCATCTATGTTGGAATCCCAAAGTATGATTGATCCAACCCATGCTTAATGTTTGGAGAGGTATTCTTTTCTTGACATTCTGTGTCCTTTTTCTCCAAACATACCATCCTAATCTCATCAGTCCACAGGTCTTGTTTTCAAAATGCATCAGGCTTGTTTAGATGTTCTTTTGCAATCTTCTGATGCAGAATTTTGCTATGAGGATGCAGGAGAGATTTTGTTCTGATGACTCTTCCATGGAGGCCATATTTGTGCAGGTGTCACTGAACATTAGAATAATGTACCACAACTCCAGATTCTGCTAAATCTTCTTTTTAAGTCTAACATATACAATCTCAATAATCAAGGTTTGCAACCCCTTAATAATTGACAAATAATTTGCAAAAGAAGGGGGAGCTAAAGAAAAAAGAAAATTATTAAACCAAAACTCAATTGGGAAAGGGTGAATAAAACCTGTGCTATTCGCACCAATGGAAATGATTATGTCATCAATCAAATCTAGGGATCCAATACTCAAGGCTCAGGGTTAAACCTAACCACCCCTTTAGATACCTGTCCCTAGGCTGAATAGTGCAGTTATATTAGTATCAAACCCAAACATCCATAATCATGGCCAATATGAAAGTTGTTTCAATGGACACTGTTGTTAATCTACAATAATGTGTCCACACCTAAGAACTTGCTAGCTGGGCGAAATGGAGACATGCCCAGTTCATAAAGATATGGACACCCTGGAAAGAATCCCGTCCATCTACATAATGTCGGAGGACGTGGACTAGTGGAGTTTGTCCCTCTCCCCTAACTATCTCTAAAACACACCCATTTTAAGTATATATTGTCTTTACTATGGTTCTACTAAGACGCTGTATAAACAAACTAGTAATGCTAGCCTAATTTGGAGCTGTTGTGTGATGACAGCACTATTTTCTGAAATATATTTGGTTCACAATGTCCCATTAGACATTGATGTTAGAAACACTCTTATAACTTGTACAAACGTTGTATTGCTCCGGGTTGGAGAGATCTACACTGGGATCACCATACCCAGCGGTGTTGGATGTCTCTAATTTTAGAGCAATTTACCCCCCCCTCTATATTTTCCCGTTATACCACACTACTACTTCTTCCCTAGTGTTCCCTCCCCTCCCCGTTAATGCTACGCAGTCTTGCATTACTGTACCTTTCAGTGTATGCTAAGGTCATTGTCATTTATAATGCGAGAATTGGCTGTATGTAAGTTTTAAAATCAATAACAAGAGATTTGTTAAAAAATAATGTGTCCACACCTCTCTTATTCATGAGTCTTGTCCATTTTTGCTTGCTAATATTACCACACCATCCAGCCTAGGGACAGGTATCTAAAGGGGTAGTTAGGTTCACCCTTGAGCCTTGAGTATTGGATCCCTAGATTTGATTGATGACATAATTATTTTCATTTTTGCGAATAGCACTGGTTTTATTCACATTTTCCCAATCGAGTTTTGGTTTAATAAAGTTTTGTTTTTTTGGGGTTTTTTTTTTTAGCTTCCCCTTCTTTTGCAAATTATTAGTAAATCTTCTTTTTACCATCATTTTACCATGATCCTCACAGTCCCCTGATCTGAACATCATTGAAGATCTGTGGATAGACCTCAAAACAGCAGCACATGCAAGACAACCCAGGAATCTCACAGAACAGGAAGACATTTGCAAGGAAGACTGGATGTAAAAAAACATTTACAAGCTGTGATATTTGTCAAAGGGGGTGCCACTAGGTACTAACCATGCAGGATGCCTAACGTTTTGCTTCAGGTCCTTTTCTTTTTTGTTATTTTGAAAATGTAAAAGATGAAAATGTTTTTTCTTTTTTTACGTAACATACAAATAAAATGTGTTATCTTTAACTTTATGCCTTTTGGTTTTACAACAGCTGGAGGGCCGCAGGTTGGGCATCCCTGATCTAGACCTACATTAGTACAGAGCTTTATTTACCATTAGGCACCAAAAGGCACAAGCATCAAAAGGCAGCCAGCTGAGTATATACAACTCTGGGAGTGCCCATCCAAGGGCCTCAAGTCCCACTATATTGCCATCCTCAGGTACGGTGCATGGGAGCTGAAAGCTTTTAGCCATAGTGATCATAGTGATGTTCACCTGTGCACTGGGATGTGCTAACTAACCCCAATCTTTTTTTCTTTGCAGTCTGCATTGGAGGTGTGGCTGACTCCATTGGCCGTGCACGCCTAACTAACCTATCTGTCCCATAGGTTGATTTTTTTTCTTATTCAAAAGTTTTTTTAGGTTTTTCAATTTTTTATCAAACAATTACATTGACAAGCAAAATCAATGAATACATCATAACAATAGAAACTGAAAGAATAAGTAATCTATAAGCCATCACCAGATATGGGCTATGTACCCTGGATTGGCATTCCAGAGTATTCAACAGGTCCCATGAAAAACAAGTATAAACAGAGTAATAAAGGCGAGACTTGACTGTGTATAAACATAAGTGAAATACATATACTTGAGAGTAATATGTGAGAGTCGGATGAAACATTGGTCGGCAGGTAGCCATCAGTAACCATCAATAAACAAGTACAAACATAACAAAAAAAAAAGGGAGGGGGTTGGGGGGTCAGAAAGACGAGGGTAACAGAAGAGGGTAGTAGATATGGGGGTCAGGTATAGATTGTCCCTTATAAGGTCCCAAGGACTCCAAACTTTTAGATAGTGATCGAGCTCCTGGGGAGTATGAGTAATTAGTTCCTCCATTCTTCGAGGAGATAATGTTCCACCATTCTTCTAATGTGGGAGGGACCGCTTCTTTCCAATGGCGAGGGATCACTGTCTTAGTCCGGGCATTGCCACCGAATGTGGAGCAATGTACCCTCTTCCACACCACATCTCCAGCAATGGTCTGAGACCGAAGAGAACCATTTGTGTAAAAGTGAGGGCACACTGTACCAACGGGAGACAATTTTGTAGCAAGTTTCCTGTGCTTTCGTGGATTTTAGTGCTTTATGTAAGAGCAGATAACATCTTTGCCATTGAGACTGGGTCAATTGAATTTCTTAATCGGTCTCCCATGCCCTACAGAAGGAAGGAAGTTGAGTGGTTCTTTGTTGGATAAGCAATTTATACACAGATCAGATATCCTGGAACACTGCCGAGGGCGCCAAACAGAAATGTTCAAAGACTGACAATTTCCTAGTGAGTTTGTGTGAGAAGCGAATAGAGGAGTAAACGTGTTGGATTTAGAGATATTCAAAGTGATGGTGTGGAGAGGGGGCAGTGTTGTTTAAAATGGAGGGTAGGGGTTTCAGTGAGGTTCCGGATAGAACTTGACAGAAGCGGAGGCGGTGAGTTTTGGATTGATTAAGGAATGAAGAGGATGAGCTCCCCGGGGGGAATGAGGGGTGATCTGTTATCGGGGTGAGAGGACCAGAGGGGTCAATAAGAGAAGAGTTTGAATTGATGGAGTCCAATACTGCAAAAGTATGTTTCGCTATGAAAGAGAGGGAGGATATATGATCCCGCAGAGGGCCCATCAACCAGGGAACAGCCGTGACTATAAAAGGGGAGCAATCCGTGGCTATGCGAACCCAGGATTTTGGGTTAGAGAGGCGAAACAGATCAAGTAGGCGGGCATATGCGGATGAGTGATAATATAGTCTACAATCCGGCAGGCCTACTTCTCCCGCATCCTTGGGGCGAGTTAAAATGTCCCAAAGTATTCGAGGTTTACCTGGGGACCAGACAAATTTTGTAAAGCACATACGGACTTGGGCCCAAAATATAGCAGGGATACGGATAGGGATGGTTTGCAGGAGATAAAGTAGTTTTGGAAGAAGATTCATTTTAAGAATGTTTATTCTGCCAAACCATGAGAAATCCTTGTGGTGCCAGGAATCAAGATCCTTTTGAAACCGATGGAGAAGTGGGGAAAAATGATCTTTATATAAATTCGATAAATCAGAGTGGATTTTAATCCCTAAGTAGGAAATACCATTCACAGACCATGAAAAGGGAAAGGATGATTTTAATGAAGAGACCAGGGTCTGAGGTAGTGAGACGTTCAGGGCAGTGGATTTAGATATATTAATTTTAAAATTGGACCACATTCCAAAGCGGGATATCTCTGGAGGGATGGAAGGGAAATACGGGGATTAGTGATAAAAAGCAGAAGGTCATCTGCGAAGGCGGCACATTTGTACTCAGTGCCACTAATACGGATGCCAGAGATGTCGGGATTGTCACGTATTGCAGACAGAAGATGTTCCATAACTAGGATATAGAGTGAGGGCGATAATGGGCAGCCCTGCCGGGTTCCATTGTGAATTGAAAAGGTAGGAGAGAGTGTGCCATTAATTTTAACTCTGGCAGACGGAGTTTGATAAAGAGCAAGTATCTTAGATGTGAACCATGGGCCTAGACCTAAATGTGACATAGTAGCGGGAAGGGCAGGCCACGATATACGATCAAAGGCCTTTTCTGCATCTAGGCAAAGGACCATGAGGGGTATCTGATGGGTCTTAGCGTAGTGGATGATATGAAGTGTCTTTAGGGTATTGTCACGTGATTCCCTCCCTGGCACAAACCCCACCAAGGCAGCATGGATAAGAGCGGGCAGAAAATGGTTCAGTCGATTCGCTATCAGTTTAGCGAAGTTTTTTAGATCAACATTCAATTAAGAGATCGGACGATAACTCGCGCAAACCTGCGGATCTTTGCCAGGTTTGGGGATAACTGCAATATGTGCTCCTGTGGACTGTGCCAGGAAGGGGAGCCCAGCCGACGCCGAGTTAAAGGCTCGGAGAAGGAGAGGGGAGAAAGAGGTAGAGAATACCTTATAAAATTTAGCCGTGAACCCATCCGGCCCCGGGCTTTTGCCCCCTGGTAGAGACTTAAGCACCTCCTGGAGTTCTCCTGCGGAGAAGGGGGTTTCAGGGGATGCAGACTCCTCCGCCGACAGACAGGTAGAGGAGGAGAGGGGTAAATCCAGTGGGGCAGGTGAGGGCAGCAAATTATAAAGGTGTGAGTAGAAGGTGTGAAAGGAAGATTCAATGTTCAGAGTAGTGTGAGCCATTGAACCATCAGTGGTTTTGATAACCGGAATGTGAGAAGAAGCAAGTTGCCCCCCTTAGAGCCCTAGCCAACATGCGCCCACTTTTATTTCCGTATTCATAGAATTTCCTACGACAGGTTTGTACCATTCGCTTGTATGAGGACTCTAGCAAACGCTTGGCCTCCAAGCGAGCATTTTGAAGGTCACATAAGACAGATTGAGATGCGCGTTTGTGGGTCAACTCCAGGGAGGCAACCTTCTGCAGGGCAATGGTGAGGGAATTGAGCCTTCTCTTTCTTGAGGCAGGCTCCATGTTTAATGAAGACACAGCGTAAAACACATTTGAGAGCCTCCCATTGTATCGGTAAGGAGGTGACATTCTGTGAGTGATCAGCCAGGAAATTTGTGATAGATTGAGAGTAGAGATGAGCGAATCTATTTGCCGCTTCGTAGATTCGATACGAATCTTGGAAATTTTTTACACCGAAGCGAATCCGAATATTTTCAGATTCGCTTCAGAAGATTATTCTGAAATCTTTGTACGCTAACGCTACATACACATCATATAATTTATACGCTAATGCTACGCATCTGATAGTTTGTACGCTAATGCGTACATATTCAGTTAAGTAGCTTACTTTTATTGTATATTCGTTCTTTGTGCGGGCCTAGACAATAATACACTAAAGCTTCGTACTCACTTTGTACACTCAGGCGTAAGTATTCGCTGGAATGTTTGCTGAACACGACAGAACAACGAATGATTTGTACACAGCTTCGACCGAATAACTTCGTATTAAGTACGAATGTTTTAAAAAATTTGACGAACATTCGGCGAAGCGAATTTTGGATGATTCGCTCATCTCTAATTGAGAGATATATGCAGCACATACCGAGTCAAGGACGAGAGACTCATTCAGCCTCCACGTCCACTCCCCCTTAGTGAAAAAAGGGAGCTTAAGGGAGCAGTACACCGGGACATGATCAGACCACAATATGTTGCCAATGCAGGTGGACTCTAACCAAGAGAGGGCATGATGTTGACTTAATATATAATTGATGCGACTGTAGGAGGAATGAGGTGGAGAAAAGTAAGTGTAATCTTTATTCATGGGATGTTGAATACGCCATGAGTCTCCTAGTTGTAATTGTAAGAGGGCCCTTTTAACTTTTTTAATCGCCTGATAAGAGAGGGCGGCATGACCTGAAGAATTATCGAGCGTGGGGTCTAGAGTAGGATTCAAATCTCCGCAGAGTATTACTGTGCCACGTACCAGGGGAAGCACTTTATCAATAAAGTCTGTGAGAAAGGAGACTTGATTCTGGTTAGGGGCATAAACATTGAGGAAAGTGAATTCTTGACCACTAATGAGGAGGGAGAGTACCAAATACCTAGCCTCGGCATCGACTGCACAGCCAAGCACTTGATGTGTCAGGGATTTGTGTATCGCTATGGCAACCCCCCTGGACTTGTTCTGCTCATAATTAACAAAATGCCAAGTTGTATAGTGTTTGTGCCGAATGCTAGGAGCAAAGCTTTTTTTAAAATGAGTTTCCTGAAAACAAAGCTGTACCTGTTGCTGGTGGAGGTGATGCAGAATTTGTGGCTGTTTCTCAGGGGTGTTGAGACCTTTTGCATTGAAAGATGCAATCTTTCGGGATGTCATGGTTAGGAGTGTGGAGGGAGCACAAGAGGAAAGAATCAGGGAAGGGTAAACACGGAGAGGAAGAGAAGAAGAGAGAAAAAAAAAAGGGGGAGAGTGTAATATAAAAATAAAGAAAACTATAAAACCAGTAGTGGCACTTCTGAACAAAGAAAGTACAACCACAATATACGAAGAGGGGACTAAAGATCAGAAGAGACAGTCACCGGGAATACCAGATCCCAGGGGAGTATCTCACACTACTTGGGGAAAGTGGCAGTCAGGGAGAAAAGAGCCTCCCGCAATCCCTATAAGTAGAGAATTAAACATAATAGTCTCCAGCTCAATGGGAACAGAGAAAACAAAGAGTAATGACGAACCTAAAAGCAACAGAACATAATGGGCTAACTAGCAAGATAGAGAAAATATACATAACGGATTCTCAGAAGTCCTCAGGAATACAGATCTTCAGTCGTAAGGCACCAACAAGGAGGTTCGTGATGGACCAGGGTGGCGTTGACGTCGTACCCTGGATGAACGAGAGGGCAGTCCAGAGTCCCTGATCCATGAGGCTTGAGACATGGGTGGACGGTGAGAAGTTGTAGGAGGAGGGGGGATTAATGAGGGCCATGGGCCCAGCTCCACTGGTGGAAGGTCAAGCTTTTGAAGAAAGGGGGAGAGATCCGCTAGACATCGAAAGGTAGCAGATTGCCCTTTGTGACCAACAATAATCGCAAAAGGGTATCCCCAGCGATATGGAATTTTGTTTTCACGGAGCAGGTTAAGGAGAGGCTTCAGGGCAGCCTCTTGGGCTAGAGTGTGACGTGATAAGTACTGTAGTAGCATGATGGGAGTGCCTTCAAAAGACAATGAAGATTGCTGGCGAGCTTTGTACAGAATCAGCTCCTTGACAACATAAAAGTGGATCCAACAAACAACATCTCTGGGTCTGGAAACATCAGGCACTGGAGGTCGCAGAGATCTGTGTACTCTGTCAATTTCAATAGGAGTGGTCAGGGGACGTTCCAAGAGACCATTGAAAATTGCCACAACAGTGGACAGCAAGGTAGCGGTGGACACTGATTCAGGGAGTCCTCGTATATGGAGATTGTTGCAACGTCCGCAGTTTTCTACATTGTCAAGGTGTTGTTGAAGAGCGTATATGTGTGCTTTGTGAGATTGGGTTGCAGCTTATAAGGCCTTGACATCAGCAGCCAGCATTGTATGATCTTGTGTGACTGTGTCTACACAGTTGGTAAGGGCGAACAGGTCGGTGCGGAATTGAGAGAATTCCTGCTTGCATTCCTGTAAAATATTAGCCGCAAAGCTGGACAGGTCTTCTTTTGAAGGCAGAGAGCATATAAGAGCACGTAAATCCACCATAGTAGGTGGTCTAGAGTCCTTATCAAACAGGGTCACAGCCTATGCGGGACATGTATGTGGAGTATTTCTCAGGGGCTGAGAGGACAAATTGGAGACTTTTGCAGTGTGGGGTCTATGGACCCGGGGAGGGAACCAGTGAGCCAGGATTGGGTGCAGGAGGGCGAGATCCATCCCAGGATGACCCCGTGGACCAGTGGAGGGATGCCGCCAGAGATGGGTCAGGGGAGGACGGTGGGGATAGAGGGCCCCTTTCTTTGAGTATGGGGGAATGATGGGCTGCAGGGAGAGAGCCTATAATCTGGTGTGGCTGGGCAGTATCATGATCTTTGGGATCTGCGGGCTCAATATGTGGGGCCTGCAAATGAGGAGACATTACGCCCAGGTAGGCAGGGGATGTTCCCTGAGGGCAGAATGGGCTAGCTGTTGCCCTCAAGGCTAGTCCATGGCTGGTGTGGAGGGCATTAGAAGGCAAAGGGCCTGAAGAGGGCACCAAATGGTGTGATACTTGCTGCAGTACCGGCGGGACCAGGCTGTGTAGATCGGAAGTCGGCGCTCCTGTGAGGTTCTGTGAAGCAGAGACAGCCTCTTGCTGCAGCGACGGAGCTCATGCACAGCACGTCTTCACTCCTCCATGTCCGGCCATGCCCCCCCCCCATAGGTTAATTTTAATGCACGCAACTATAAAGCTGTAGCCTGCTCTACCTGAATTTAATGGAGGCCATTTGGCACCAGGAGAGGTAAAATACAGAGTGGGTGCAGCATGCATGTGGAACCTGAATTCCCTGCATTAAATGGAGGCCATTGTGGCACTAAAAGAGGTATAATATAGTGTGGGCTCAGCATGCATGTGGAGCCTACATTCCCTGATTTTAATGGAGGCCAGTATGGCACCAGAAGAGGTAATATTTTGCCACGTTCCTGTCCTAAAGAGATCGCCTTGGCTTTGGCGGACAGGCACAAGTAATTTTGTACAAAATGTGTTTGCAAAGAATCTCACATTTATATAATAAGCATAGCATTAGCATTTGTATTTTCTATAGTGAGTATGGCACTATTGTATTTACTTTATTATTTGTGTTTGCAGAGTAATGTTGCATTGTTTGTTTTTGCTCCACAAAAAAATATCATTGGATCCACAAACCAATCTGAACATACATATTGGTAAAAGGGGTTTCCCAGCTGTCCCTTATTGTATTTCAAGGAAGAGGGATTTGCATGCTGGATTTCAACTCAGTCTTAGTCACTGTAGGAGATTTGTCACTCTCTTCTTATAAACATGCATACTCCGCCAAAAACAATTGTTAATGTGTTTAGAGAAGTTGGAAGAAGCAGATGTCACCCAAACACATTCTCTCACAGATAGGCATTGGAAGGGGTGTAGACAGATCTCATAGTACCCCCATAGCAAAATGTACTATGTTCCCCAGTGAGATTTTTAATTTAAAAAAAGAAAAAGACCCATCAAAACCACTTTACCTGACTTCTATGTTGAAAAAAGTGGAACAGATGCATCCATATGGTATTCTAAACACCCAGGGGCGTAGCTATAGGGGGTGCAGAGGTAGCAGTCGCTACCGGGCCCAGGAGCCTGAGGGGGCCCAAAGACCCTTGTGCCACATAAGAAGACACACAAAGTACTGAGGGAAGGGGGGCCCAAGCTGAACTCTTGCACCAGGGCCCATGAGCCTTTAGCTACGCCCTTGTAAACACCATATTTCTCAGTGTACTTCAACCCCGGGCCTGTTTTCACCTTTATGCCAGGGCCATTTTTTGCAAATCTGACATGTGTCACTTTATGTGGTAATAACTTTGGAACGCTTTTACTGATCCAAGCCATTCTGAGACTGTTTTCTCGTCACATATTGCTTCACGACAGTAGGAAATTTGTGGCAAAATTTCATTTTTATTTATAAAAAATACCAAATTTACCAAAAATTTGGAAAAATTTCCAAATTAGCAAATTTCAATTTCTCTACTTTCAAAATACATTGTAATACATCCAAAAATAGTTATTATTTTACATTCCCCATATGTCTACTTTATGTTGGCATCATTTTATAAATGTCATTTTACTTTTTTCGGACGTTAGAAGGCATAGAAGTTTAGAAGCAATTTTTCAAATTTTCAACAAAATTTCCAAAACCATTTTTTTAAACATCAATTCAGATATAAAGTGATTTTGAGGGGCTTATGTAATGGAAACCACCCATAAATGTTAAAATAAATTTTAGAAACGACACCCCTTAAATTATAAAAAACTAATGTTACAAACTTTGTTAACCCTTGAGGCGTTCCACAAGAATTAAAAGAAAATGGAGTTGAAATTTCAAAATTTCACTTTTTTGGTAGATTATTCATGTTAATATTTTTTTTTTCTTGCAACACAGCAAGGGTTAACAGCAAACTAAACCTCAATATACATTACTCTGATTCTGCAGTTTACAGAAATACCCCATATGTGGTGGTAAACCTCTCTATGGGTTTGTGGCAGTGGTCAGAAGGATACGAATTTTGGAGGCAGATTTTGCTAGAATGGTTTTTAGGCACCATTTTGTAATTGAGAGACCCTGACATACCCCTACAGTGGAAACCCTCAAAAAGTGACCCCATTTTGGAAACTACACCCTTCAAAGAATATATTAAGGGGGGTACTGACCACTTTGACCCTCCAAGCGTTTTACGGAATTTGGAAATACTTGGCTGTGAAAATGAAAAGTTTCATTTCTTCCAATTAAATGTTGCTTTAGCCCCAAATTTTAAATTTTCATAAGGGGTAACAGGAGAAAAGCACCCCATAATTTGTTTCCCATTTTCTCCTGAATACGGCAACACCCCATATGTGGTGGTAAACTGCTGTGCACATGGCAGGACTCAGAACAGAAGGAGCGCCATATGGATTTTGCAGCACAGATTTTGATGGATTGGTTTGCGGGAGCCATTGATTTTTATTTTTTTGAGTTATTGTCTTATGTAAGGGCTCATTTTTTGCGGGATGAGGTGACATTTTCATTGGTACCATTTTGGGCTACATAAGACTTTTTGATCGCTTGGTATTACACTTTTTGAAAGTCAAGGTGAAAAAAAATAGCTGTTTTGGCATAGTTTAAAACATTTTTTTTTACAGCATTCACCTGAAGGGGCAAATCATGTGATATTTTTTATATTTTTATTTTTGAACATTTTTTTATTTTATTTTTTTATTTTTTGGGCGATTGTCTCAGGTAGGGTCTAATTTTTTGCGGGACAAGATGACGGTTTTATTAGTACCATTTTGGGTTAAATACGCCTTTTTGATCGCCTGCTATTACACTTTTTGTGAGGCAAGAGGGAAAAAAAAGGCTGTTTTGGCATAGTTTTTAATTTTTTTTTTTTACAGCATTCACCTGGGGGACCATCTCATGTAATATTTTTATAGAGCACGTTTTACGGACGCGGTGATACCCAATATGTCTAACACTTTTATTTTTGGAAAGTTTTACACATTAGATGCATTTTTGAACAGAATAAAATCTTTTTTTTTGTGTTGCTATTTTCTGAGAGCTATATTTTTTTATTTTTTAGGCGAGTGTCTTAGATTGCATATCATTTTTTTGCGGGACAAGTTGATGGTTCGATTGGTACCATTTTGGGTTAAATACGTCTTTTTGATCACCTGCTATTACACTTTTTATGAGGGAAGGTGACCAAAAATGGCTGTTTTGACACAGTTTTTTTTTTTTTTATTGCGTTCACCTGGCGGGGTGGATGATGTGATATTTTTATAGAGCCGGTCAATACAGACGTGGCGATACCTAATATGTATACTTTTCTTTTTTTCCCTTTTTTTACAATTTTTTCTTTAACTTTATTTTGGGAAAAGTGTGCTGTTGTTTTTTTTTACATTACATTGTAATGCATTGGCTGTAAGTGTATTACTCAATGTAATACACTTACAGCCTGCTTCCTGTGAGATCCAGGGGGCTGGATCTCACAGGCTCCCAGGGATTGCAGCCATGATGCCTAAGGAAGGCATCGGGCTGCCATCCAAGCCATCGGGTCCCCGTCACAGCAGCGCGGGGACCCGATGGACTCTTTCTGCCCACGCCCGCATCGCATGTGCCGTGGTCAGCGCTGACCGCTGCACATCGAGGGTTAATACGCCCGCATCAGTGTTTTCACCGATGCGGGCATATGCAGCAGGGGTCCGGCTACTGGGAACAGCCGGCCCCCTGCAGCTGATCGGGCGGGCGCAGCTCCTTCACGCAGTGCCGTACTATTTCGGCACTGGGCGTGAAGGGGTTAAAAAAGACAACTCTTTTGGGAGTTCTGTTTATCTCAGATTGTAGAGAGAGTGTTAGAATTTGTGAAATTGTTCTGCAATAGCCGAAGTATTAAAGACCGTCCTACCACCCGAGGACTCCACTTTATGAATATAATTTTGGGATTTCTTCTGTTTTATACAATGCATCATAAATTTAGAAGCTTTATCCCCATGTGCATAGTATTTAAATTGGGAGTGAAGATATATCTTAGCTGAGGAAGTGTTTAGTAGATTCTTGACCCTAGCCCTAAGATCTGACAGTTCAGTTAAATGCTTTTCCAGTAATGATTGTTTGTGGAGGGTTTCAAGGTGACCAATCTTTGAAAGAAGGTCATCTAATTGAGCTTTCCTCTGTTTTTTAAGACGCGATCCTAAGCTTACAAACTGACCTCTCATGTAGGCCTTGTGGGCGTCCCAAAGGGTGTGCGGGGAGGTCTCTGGGAGAGCGTTGAAAGTGAAAAATTCCTCAAGTAGTTTTTGAGCGCGCTGGGAGTGGACTCCAGGGGAAATAAGTTGTTCGTTGAGTTTCCATCTAAATGCACTGGGTGCAAGGGAAGGGGCTAGGATGGTGAGGAACACAGGAGAATGGTCAGATAAGTGCATTGTACCTATATTGTAGATGTTCTTTTGAAATAAATATATAATCGAGTCTCTGATAAGAACCATGAACCGCTGAAAAGAAGGTGTAGTCGCGGGTGGAGGGATTCGTCATTCTCCATGCATCATACAGGCGCTGTAGTGCTTTTTTAAAGTGGCGTAATGCTTTGGTGGAAATTGCAGATTTCTTTGAGGTGGAATCCACAAGGGGGTCCATGGTTAAATTCAAATCTCCACCAAACACAACTACACCCTCCTGAAAGGGCTCTAATATAATGAGAATATTGTCTAGCCATGAAATTTGATTCACATTGGGGGCATAAACATTAACAAACGTATACATTTGGTTAGCTATAGTACCCTTGAGTAGGATATATCTGCCCTCCGCATCCTGGACGTGGGAGGAATAGGTAAACGGTAGGTCCTTCCGAAAGCCAGTGCTAACACCCCTGGAGGCCGAGGATTCAGAGCCACAATGGAACCATTGTGAAAACAGAGAATGAGATAGTTTGGGATACTTGTCAAATTTAAAGAGAGAGATTAAGAGATTATCTGACATCTTTTTGCAGGGGAATGAAATCCCTTAACGTTGTAGGACGCAACACATATTTCAACCATTTTTTAGACTAGGAGATACATATATTTTGCACTGAAAGCTAGAAAAAGTATTGGGACAATAATACCCAGCCTCCTCGGGTGCAGTCACCAGTTCTCTTGTAAGGGTATGCCTCCCACGTCCATAACGCCGGAGAGAGACACTGTACCTGTGAAATTGAAACCAAAGATAAAGAATAAACATTAACAAAACATACAAACAATGTAAGATGTAGAACAACATCTGTCTTGAGATGCAATCTGACAGAAGTCAAATTACTAGACAACAAAAGGGGGAAAAGTGGTTACTGTCATATCACACCCTAAGACAAGCAAGTGATAAAACCAGCAGGTCTTCTTGAAGGAGAAGAAGGAATCAGCGGCGTGAAGAAACCTTGGAGGTAACAGCATGGAGGATGATAGAGATAGTGCAGAGATGGTGAAAATTGAGAGAATAGAGATAACGAAGTAGAGAAAATGGGATGAAAAAGTCATCCCTATACTTAGGCTTAGGAGGACTTAATGAACCATTGAATGGAGAACCGTGAGGATATGTTCAGATCTAAAATGTCAACAGAGTTTGAAGATCTGTGGCAGTGTAGGTCATCTTCATTTGTCATCTAGTTGGAGTCTCCTCGGCATAGAGGATCTTTGGGCTCTTTTTCCTCTCTGCTGTTTTGGATGACGAGGCGTTTCCCATGGAATAATTGCTGGAAGGTCTGGCAGCTTTGCTAGATTTTGGACCATTTCCCAGTTCTCAACTTGTAAAGGTTCTATGTTGAGGTGATCATAGACCTTGTCCATATCTGCAAATGATGATATTGAGATTCTTTGGCCATTATAGATGAAGGTCAAGCCAAAGGGAAAGTTCCATCTGTACAATGTTTTATGGTTGCGTAGCCAATCCGTCAAGGGTTTTAAGGCTCTCCTTTTCCTCAGGGTCGATTGTGCTAGGTCTTGAAATATAGTGATGTTGTAGTCTTCCCATATGATAGAAGGGGTATTCCGTGAGCTGTTGAGAATGGCTTCTTTAACTGGGTAGTGAAGGAATTTACAGATGACATCACGTGGGGGTTCACCAGGCTGAGGTTTGGGACGTAAGGCCCTGTGTGCCCTTTCAATCAAGATATCATGTGCCGAATCAGGGCCTAGTAAAGATGAGCATATCTGGACTATAGTTTCATTAATATCAGTTGGAGCCACTAATTCGGGTATACCTCTAAATCTCAAATTGTTCCGCCTGCTCCTGTTCTCTTGATCCTCAATTGCTGAATATAGCACATTTATATGAGCTTGGCAGGAGGAGATGCTCAGGGATGTTGCTTTTTGGTGATTTATGACCGCAGCTTGGGCCTCCTCTAAAACCTCCACTCTCCGTCCAATATGGCGGACGTCTTCCTTAATAGCGGCAATGTCAATGCTCAGGGACTCTAGGGCTTCAGACAGGGCCTCTTTCAGAAAGGAACGTGAAATCGCAAGGTCACCATATCCTGGTGATCTCTCCCTACCTCTCTCTTCTCCCTCCGCTTCCTGTAGTTTGGAGCTGGTGGAGCGCCGCGTGCCGGGCGCCATCTTAGCTTCAAGGGCCACGTAAGTAGCGGCGGCTTTCTTAATAAATTTTACCGTTACCTTGCGAGTTGGTAGTCTTTTGGCCTCCGATCTTGACCATGTTGGATCCGCCAGGCTAGTAGAACCACGCTATAAGGGTGATGTGTTAGATGGAGCAGTGCTTCACACCTCCATCTTCCTCAGTCGCAAGCTCCGCCCCCCCAGTCAGACCAATTATAATGGGGCTGAGCCAAGACCCAGACAACGGGTAGAATGACCCCCCAAAAAGATGTTAAACGTTAAATGTACAATGAGTGAGATGGTGAAAAAAGACATTAGCCACTTATCCCTCGCCACAATATCAAATAAAGGTAACAATGGAGGGAATGTATTCACCTCCCCACATAATCATAAGTAGTCACATATACAACTCACCCATGGACATGATCAGGGGTATCACCCGATGTCAGAAAGAACAACCTCGACACGTGTTTCGCCTCTGCTTGGTCAGGAGGTTACTAGGTCAATGAAGGTCTATCCTTATAAAGGCAAAAGGGCGCCCAAAATTCAAATATAATAAAGAACAGGTGCCTATTACATGACGCATACCGCCGGATGATCCGTATCGCGCCACCGCTGAGCCGCCATCCTCATCAGAGGGAGGGGTGGAACGCACGGCAAGCGCTCCAGCCCACCCACTAAGGAGACATAAGGCGGTCCAACGTAGCGTGAAACGCAGCGCATCCCAAGCGATGCGTTCCACCTGTTCACATGGTACGCCAATAGATGAGCCTCGGAACTATGGATTAATACCCCCTTACTCTTCTTCATTGGATGGGGGGCAGGAACAAAGACATTTGGACATATAAATAAGGGGCAGAGACAATAACATTTGGAAAACCTCCTAATCACACTAAATCCCCAAATATACAGGGAAAAGAGATAATATCATAATTGTAATTACAGTGGCAATCAAAAAAAACTTGATTAATATACAAATAAATACCAATATTTTTATATGTATATTAGAGATGAGCGAACATGCTCGTCCGAGCTTGGTGCTCGTTCGAGCATTAGGGTATTCGCATATGCTCGCTACTCGGACGAGCATATCGCGATCCTCGAGAAAATGGTAACTTCCTCTTCCTGCATGTTAGCCGCCTTTTTTCAGCCAATCAACATGCAGGAGAGTCTTTGGTACCTCCTAGCATCACGTGGGGCCCCTACAAGTCGATAGCAGGGATTGGCTGGCCAGATCAGATGACCTGGGAATATAAGAATCTGGTCCCGCGCTGCTCGCGTCATACGCCGTCTGCATGAGATTAGGGATAGAGCTGCTGTCTGTCAGGGAGAGTGTTAGGGCCTGAATTTAGTTGTTGGTTAGGCAGGAATCACCCACAAAGAACCCAACAGCCCTTCTAAGGGCCACAAGCACGTTTTTTTTTTGGTCTCCTCCTGGCTGCTGGCTGGGACTTGTAGTGCTGCGACCGCCATCTTGGCTGCACACTGTTAGGGCGTGAAATTAGAATCTGGTTAGGCAGGAATCATCCACAAAGAACCCAACGCTCTTTGTAAGGGCTACAACGACATTTTTTTTTTTTGTCCTCCTCTCGGCTGCTGGCTGGGACTTGTAGTGCAGCTACCACCATCTTGGCTGCACACTGTGCACTGGTGGCAGAAAGGGGACAGCACATGGTCCACACAGACCCCAATGAAATTGCCCAAAGTCCTCTCAGTACTCATTTATGCTGCTGCTGTACCTTGGCTTGCTGGGATCTGTAGTGCAGTCTAGGGAATACGTTTTGTCACTCAGTTATATAAACTACAGTCCAGTGAACAATTGTGAGGTGTGCAATACATTAGCCGCAGTCTAGAGAATACGTTTTTTTCACTCAATTATATAAACTACAGTCCAGTGAACAATTGTGAGGTGAGTGATACACTAGCCGCAGTCTAGAGAATAATTTTTTTCACTCAATTATACAAACTACAGTCCAGTGAACAATTATGAGGTGTGCGATACACTAGCCGTAGTCTAGAGAATACGTTTCTTTCACTCAATTATATAAACTACAGTCCAGTGAACAATTGTGAGGTGTGTGATACACTAGCCACAGTCTAGAGAATAATTTTTTTCACTCAATTATATAAACTACAGTCCAGTGAACAATTGTCAGATGTGCAATACACAAGCCGCAGTCTAGAGAATACGTTTTTATTCTCAGTTATATAAACTACAGTCCAGTGCAAAATTGAGTGGTTTGCGGTGCAATAGCTGGAGTCTAAAGACTACATTTTTTTGCCTCAGATAGTAATTCTACTGTCTACTGAATACGGTTTTGGCCTCAGATATTAACTCGACAGTTTGGTGAATATACAAAATGTTGAACCCAAGGGCTAAGGGTCGAGGGCGTGGGCGTTCAAAGTAGTGTAGGGGCAGAGGCCGTGGTCCTGGGCAGGGTGATACTGTACATGCTGATGAGGGAGCAGTGGAACGCCGCAAAGTTTCGCTCCCTAGCTTCATCTCGCAACTTACTGGGTCACGTGGTACACCACTATTGAAACCACAACAGTGCGAACAGGTGATGACGTGGATAGCGGACAATGCGTCCAGTAATTTATCCACCACCCAGTCTTCCACTCAGTCCACCCACGCTAGCCAAGGGAGTAGACCTGTGGCTCCTCCAGCTCAACCGCCTTACCCCCAGCCTGCTCACCCCATGGAAAATATGGATTCAGATCCGGCATACCCACAGGAACTCTTTTCAGGACCCTACCCAGAGACATAAACCACTGCTCAAGAGCAACCTGAGCAGTTGCTCTGTCCCGATGCCCAAAATTTAGAACTTTCACAGTCTATGGGTGATGAGAGTGTGGACTTAGTGCAAGTAGTGCGTGAAGAGGTGTCGGATGATAATGATGATGATGAGACACGGTTGTCAGACAGTGACGTTGTTGTCAGGGCAGTAAGTCCGATAGGGGAGCAGAGTGAGGAATCGGAGGAAGAGCTGGTGGATGATGAGGTGACTGACCCGAGCTGGGTTGGTAATCCAACTCAAGACAGTGCTTCTGTGGGGGAGGCAAGTGCAGCACCAGAACAGGTTGGAAGAGGCAGTGGGGTGGCCAGAGGGAGAAGCAGGGCCAGAGCAGGTAGATCAGCAACTGTTTCACGGAGTCAAGCTCCCGTGCCGAGGCCTAGATGTTCGCAAGTCTGGAGGTTTTTTAAAGAAAGTGAGGATGACCAACGGACTGTGGTGTGCAACCTCTGCCACACCAGGATCAGCAGGGGAGCCACCACTACCAGCCTAACCACTACCAGCATGCGCAGGCATATGAGTGCTAAACACCCGACTCAGTGGAACCAAGGCCATTCACCTCCTGCGGGTCACACCTCCACCAATGTGTCCCAGCGCAGCGTTCAGCTGTCTTTGCAGCAGACATTTGAGCGCAAGCGCAAATACAATTCCAGCCACCCACATGCACAAGCCCTAAACATCCACATCTCCAAATTGTTGAGCCTGGAGATGCTGCCCTATAGACTTGTAGAGACTGAGGCTTTCCGCAACCTGATGGCGGTGGCTGTCCCTCGGTACTTGGTCCCCAGCCGCCACTATTTTTCCCGATGTGCCGTCCCAGCCCTACACCAGCACGTGTCAGAGTACATCATCCGTGCCCTGACCAACGCGGTTAGTGATAAGGTCCACCTAACCACGGACACGTGGACAAGTGCTGCCGGGCAGGGACACTATATCTCACTGACGGCACATTGGGTTAACTTGGTGGAGGCTGGGACCGAGTCTGACCCTGGGGCCGCTCATGTACTGCCCACACCGAGGATTGTGGGGCATACCTCGGTCACGATTTCTCAGATGTACAATGCCTCTTCCTCCAACCCCTCCTCCTCCTCCTCCGAATTACCATCCGTGAGCACGGCGCCTTCAGTCGGTAGCTCTAGGCGCAGCAGCAGTGCCGTGGGTAAGCGCCAGCAGGCGGTGCTCAAACTGCTGAGCTTAGGTGACAAAAGGCACACTGCCCAAGAGCTGTTACAGGGCATCACAGCGCAGACCGATCTGTGGCACCGCTGAACCTCATGCCAGGCATGGTTCTGTGTGACAATGGACGTAACCTGGTGGCGGCTCTACAACTCGGCAGACTGACACATGTGCCCACGTGTTCAATCTCATAGTTCAGCGGTTCCTCAAGACATACCCCAATTTGTCAGATTTGCTCACCAAGGTGCGCCTCATCTGTGCGCATTTCCGCAAGTCAAGCACAGATGCTGCCACTCTCAGGGCAGCGCAGCGGCGCCTACAGATGCCAGCTCACTGACTGTTGTGCGACTTGCCCACGAGATGAAATTCAACATTAAACATGTTATCCAGAGTTTACCAGCAGCGCAGAGCGATTGTAGACTGCCAGATGTCAACTTCCACCAGAACTGGTAGTCAGGTCAGTCAGCTTCCTCAAGTCTACAATGAGGAGTGGACGTGGATGTCTGATATCTGTCAGGTGTTGAGCAACTTTGAGGAGTCAACACAGATGGTCAGCGGCGATGCCGCCATTATCAGCCTCACCATCCCGCTGCTTTGCCTGTTGAAAAACTCACTGCTCAGCATGAAGTCAGAAGCTTTGCATTTGTCACAGGAGATGGGGGGAAGAAGATACGTCGCTTGATAGCCAGAGCACCCTCCAGTCTGTTTCTCAGCGCGTATTGGAGGAGGGGGATGAGGATAAGGAGGAAGAGGAGGAGAATGTTGGCGAGACGGAAGAGGGTACCAATGCTCAGTCCTTCTTAACTCTTGAGCGTGTATGGGCTGAAAAGGAGGAGGAGGAGGAGGAAATGGAGAGTCAGGCCAGTGAGGAGAGGGAATTCTTGTGTGTTGGGACTCACACGGCAGACTTCATGTTAGGCTGCCTATCCCGTGATCCTCGCATTAGAAGCATTTTTTCAAACACCGATTACTGGGTGTTCACTCTCTTGGACCCACGGTACAAGCTGAACCTTTCCACTCTCATCCCTGTAGAGGAAAGGAGTATGAGAGTGAATCAATATCAACAGGCCCTGGTGCACAAGCTGAAACAATCCTTCCCATCTGACGCCACTAGCGGCAGAGGGCGTGGTTCTGTGTGCCAAGTAGCGGGGGAGAGGAGGCCAGCAGGCAGCTTGTCCAGCACTGGCAGGGGAACGCTCTCCAAGGCCTTTGCCAGTTTTATGTCACCCCAGCAAGACACTGTCACCTGTCCCCAGTCTAGGCAGAGTAGGGGGGAGCTGTACAGAAAGATGGTGAGGGAGTACCTAGCTGACCACACCAACGTCCTGCGTGATCACTCTGCTCCATACAACTACTGGGTTTCAAAGCTGGACACGTGGCCTGAACTGTCGCTGTACGCCTTGGAGGTGCTGGCCTGCCCTGCCGTTAGCGTGTTGTCAGAGCGGGTATTCAGTGCAGCTGGTGGCGTCATCACCGATAAGCGTACACGCCTTTCAACTGACAGCGCTGACAGGCTGACGCTTATTAAAATCAAAGCCTGGATTTCACCGGAATTCAAATCTCCTCCAGGGGAAAGCAGCTAAAGAATAAGATTCCTTATGTATCCGATTCCTCTCCTCTCCGCTACTCCTCCTCCTCCTCCTTCTCTTCATTGCCAAACGCTGACCCAAAAGGGAATTTTTTAGAGGGCCAACTGGCACTCTTTTAAGACAATGTTTCCGGAGGGCCACCTACAGGCCCTTTCTCCAAACAATTTTTCAGGAGCGTCAACTACAGACACTGTAAAACAATTTTTCAGGAGCGTCAACTACAGACACTCTAAAACAATTTTTCAGTATCGTCAACCACAGACACAAAAAAATTTTTTTTTCAGAGGGTCGACTTCACACACTCCAAAAAAACATTTTTGGGAGGCTCACCTACAGCCATTTGACTGCAATCTCAGTCGGACAAAGGCATTGGTGGTTTCACCACCATGCTGTGTCAGGCTAGATTTTTGGGTGGTTCACCTGCTACCTCAGTCTAACTCGATCACTCTGTTGTCACCGCCGCCATACAGAGCCACGATAAATTTTTATGTGCTTCGCCTGCTCCTGCACTGTAACTCGGTCACTCTGTAGTCACAGCCATACAGGGTCACGCTAAATTTTTATGTGCTTCGCCTGCTCCTGCACTGTAACTCGGTCACTCTGTTGTCACAGCCATACAGGGACACGATAAATTTTTATGTGCTTCGCCTGCTCCTGCACTGTAACTCGGTCACTCTGTAGTCACAGCCATACAGGGCCTCGATAAATTTTTATGTGCTTCGCCTGCTCCTGCACTGTAACTCGGTCACTCTGTAGTCACAGCCATACAGGGCCTCGATAAATTTTTATGTGCTTCGCCTGCTCCTGCACTGTAACTCGGTCACTGTGTAGTCACAGCCATACAGAGTCACGCTAAATTTTTATGTGCTTCGCCTGCTCCTGCACTGTAACTCGGTCACTCTGTAGTCACAGCCATACAGGGCCACGCTAAATTTTTATCTGCTACGCCTGCTCCTGCACTGTAACTTGGTCACTCTGTAGTCACAGCCATACAGGGCCACTGTAAATTTTTATGTGCTTCGCCTGCTCCTGCAATGTAACTTGGTCACTCTGTAGTCACAGCCATACAGGGCCACTGTAAATTTTTATGTGCTTCGCCTGCTCCTGCAATATAACTCGGTCACTGTGAAGTCACAGCCATACAGGGCCACGCTAAATTTTTATGGTCTGGGTGAGCACAATTGCCTTGAGGGTCACCACCAGGCTGTTGCCCGAGAATTTGGGGTAATGATGGGATTAGGCAGCCTCAGAGGCATCCATGCATGCTGCCCCTGCTGTTTCCTGTCCATTTCCGTGGTGTTTCCATCATTTTCTGAGGTTTCCAGGTTTTCACCCAGCCTTCCGTAGGCAGATCCTTGGTCCCCTGCAAAAAATGCGCTGGTCTCCCATTGACTTCAATGGGGTTCGTTATTCGGGAAAAATTTGTCTCGAATAACGAGCACCCGAGCATTTTAGTGCTCGCTCATCTCTACTTACTACGTTAGCACAATATCGCACTTTTCTGTTTGGATGGCGAATAACGCAGCAAATAGTTATTTAAAATGAACAACCCCACAAACACGGATTCGCTGTTTTTTTTGGCAATTCAACTTCACTGAGTACGTTAGCACAATATTACGCTGTTCTTTTTGCATGGCGAATAACGCCTCAAATAGTTATTTATAGCGAAAAACTCCAGAAACACGGATTCACTGGTTTTTTGGCAATTCACCTTTACAGACTACGTTATCACAATATCACGCTTTTCTGTTTGGATGGTGAATAACGCAGCAAATAGTTATTTAAAATGAACAACCCCACAAACACAGAATCACTGTTTTTTATGGCAATTCAACTTCACTGAGTACGTTAGCACAATATTACGCTTTTCTTTTTGCATGGCGAATAACGCCTCAAATAGTTATTTATAGCGAAAAACGCCAGAAACACGGATTCACTGGTTTTTTGGATATTCAACTTCACTGACTACGTAAGCACAATATCACGCTTTTCTTTTAGGTTGGCGAATAACGCTGCAAATAGTTATTTCAAATGAACAACCCCACAATCACGGATTCACTGTTTTTTTGGCAATTAAACTTCACTGACTACATTAGCACAATATCACGCTTTTCTGTTTGGATGGCGAATAACGCCGCAAATAGTTATTTAAAACGAGGATCCCCACAAACACGGATTCACAGTTTTTTTGGCAATTCAACTTCACTGACTACGTTGGCACAATATCACGCTTTTCTGTTTGGATGGCGAATAACGCCAGAAACACGGATTCACTGGTTTTTTGGATATTCAACTTCACTGACTACGTAAGCACAATATCACGCTTTTCTTTTAGGTTGGCGAATAACGCTGCAAATAGTTATTTAAAATGAACAACCCCACAAACACGGATTCACTGTTTTTTTGGCAACTACACTGAAAACATTAGCTCTATATGGCGCTTTTCTGTTTGGATGGCGAATAACAGCGCAAATATTTATTTAAAGCGAACAACCCCACAAATACTGAGTAACTGTTTTTTTGGCAATTAAAATTCACTGACTACGTTAGCACTATATCACACTTTTCTGTTTGGATGGCGAATAACGCCGCAAATAGTTATTTAATGCGAAAAACCCCACAAACACTGATTCACTGTTTTTTGACAATTCAACTTCACTGACTACATTAGTACAATATCACGCTTTTCTGTATGGATGGCGAATAACGCCGCAAATAGTTATTTAAAATGAACAACCCCACAAACACAGAATCACTGTTTTTTATGGCAATTCAACTTCACTGAGTACGTTAGCACAATATTACGCTTTTCTTTTTGCATGGCGAATAACGCCTCAAATAGTTATTTATAGCGAAAAACGCCAGAAACACGGATTCACTGTTTTTTTGGATATTCAACTTCACTGACTACGTAAGCACAATATCACGCTTTTCTGTTTGGATGGCGAATACCGCGCAAATAGTTATTTAAAATGAACAACCTCACCAACATGGATTCACTGTTTTTTTGGCCATTCAACTTCACTGACTACGTTAGCACAATATCACGCTTTTCTGTTTGGATGGCGAATAACGCCGCAAATAGTTATTTAAAGCGAAAAACCCTAGAAAACACAGATTCACTGCTTTTTTTGATATTCAACTTCAATGACTACGTTAGCACTATATCATGCATTTCTTTTTGGATGGCGAACAACCCCACAAACACGGATTCACTGTTTTTTTGGCAATTCAACTTCACTGACTATGTTAGCACAATATCACGCTTTTCTGTTTGGATGGCGAATAACGCCGCAAATAGTTATTTAAAGCAAAAAACCTCTTAAACACGGATTCACTGGTTCTTTGGCAATTCAACTTCACTAACTATGTTATCACAATATCACGCTTTTCTGTTTGGATGGCGAATAACGCCGCAAATAGTTATTTAAAATGAAGAACACCACAAACACGGAATTACTGTTTTTTTGGCAATTCAACTTCACTGACTACGTTAGCACTATATCAGGCTTTTCTTTCTGGATGGCGAATAACGGCGCAAATAGTTTTTTAAAACGAAGAACCCCACAATCACCAATTCACAGTTTTTTGGCAATTCAACCTCACTGACTACCTTAGCACAATATCACGCTTTTCTGTTTGGATGGCGAATAACGCCTCAAATAGTTATTTATAGCGAAAAACCCCAGAAACACGGATTCACTGCTTTTTTTGGCAATTCAACTACACTGAAAAATTTAGCACTATATGGCGCTTGTATGTTTGGATGGTGAATAACGCCGCAAATAGTTTTTTAAAACGAACAACCCCACAAACACGGATTCAATTTTTTTTTTTCGCAATTAAACTTCACTGACTACGTTAGCACAATATCACACTTTTCTGTTTAGATGGCGAATGACGCCTCAATTATTCATTTAAAATGAACAACCCCAGAAACACGAATTCACTGTTTTTTTGGCAATTCAACTTCACTGACTACATTAGCACAATATCACACTTTTCTGTTTGGATGGCGAATAACGCTGCAAATAGTCATTTAAAATGAACAACCCCACAAACACGGATTCATAGTTTTTTTGGCAATTCAACTTCACTGACTACGTTAGCACAATATCACGCTTTTCTGTTTGGATGGCGAATAACACCGCAAATAGTTATTTATAGCGAAAAACCCCAGAAACACGGATTCACTGGTTTTTTGGCAATTCACCTTAACAGACTACGTTAGCACAATATCACGCTTTTCTGTTTGGATGGTGAATAACGCAGCAAATAGTTATTTAAAATGAACAACCCCACGAACACGGATTCACTATTTTTTTGGCAATTCAACTTCACTGACTACATTAGCACAGTTTCACGCTTTTCCATTTAGATGGCGAATAACGCTGCAAATATTTATTTAAAATGAACAACCCACAAAAACGGATTCACTGTTTTTTTGGCATTCAACTTCACTGACTACGTTAGCAAAATATCACGCTTTTCTTTTAGGTTGGCGAATAACGCTGCAAATAGTTATTTAAAACGAGG